>JAWNPK010000169.1:0-90119 GCA_035047565.1 Drosophila mulleri
GGACAGACATATAAATATCTATATATACATATGTATGTATATACATATATATGTATATGTATATATGTAAGCATGCTTGCTATACATACATATATATGTATGTGTGTGTGTGTGTGTGTGTGTAGGCAAGCTTATGGCAAATGTTAGTTTTAGCCTGGGTCTGGTTAAGCTCTGTTATCAGCATTAGGATCGTAATTACAATTCAGTTCCAGAATCAGCCGAAGCAGCCATTAACCAAATGCACACACACGCACCCACACACACATGCATACATACATATGTACATACATATGTATGCAGAAAGTGCATTTGTCAATTGATGCACCGAATGAACTGGTTCTAAAAGTTGGCCTGCATTAACCATCTCGCTCCCTCTCACACGCATTTCACGTAATTAATTCGCAAGTCAATTGAACTGTACGAGATTGTCAAGAAGTATGCTCGTGCTCGACCAGCAGATACCCTGCATTCTCATATTATATAGTATATATAGTTCCTTAAGAGATAATCATACAGTAGGCATGTGCTAGACGAGCAGATACCCTGTATGTAACACAGTTTTACTGTTGCTTTTTTTAATCCGATTATCAACAAGTATTCTAGATCTGTAGTGATTATTATATTCTTTGATATTTCACTCCTTTTTTGAGCTCAAGAAGTTTAGTACTAGATTAGTAGATATAATTAAATGAAACACCCGGTATGACACATATTTCGATGCCGCAGACATTTTTCTATGAGATTATCATGAAATACTCTATTGCTAGACATGCAGATACCCTGCATGAAGCATATTTATAGTGCTCGAATAGCAGTTGATCCGTATTCCTCAGAATTCAACTGTTTTCTGAGATTCATTTGCTTACAGCTAGATGAGAATGATGATGACTTCAATAATACCCTGCAATTTACTATCAAATGGACACGTATAATATACTATATAATATAGTACGACTAATGATGACTTAAAAAATGCCCTGTATTTGACTGTCAACTTGACATGCATTCATATAATATAATATTATAATATTTAATATATAGACTTTAACTTTGCCTATTTCTTGCATTTTTTGATGAAAGCTCTATCGAGAATACTTAAATCTGAGTCAAAAACTTTCTTGGAATTTAGCATCTGGAGAGTTCCTTCGTTGGAAGAGTTTCTATGGAACGTGTTTCTAATGTAATATCTAATATGATTTCGACACTTGTTGCACTACACTAAAACCCCCACCCACGCACACACACACACACACACACACAAACACATTCAGACAACGAGAAAATTGTAGAAATTTGTTGGTAATTAATATTTACCAGTAGATTTCTTAGTATCATACTCCCGGTGGAGCTGAGGCAAACGAGGAGCGAGCGATAAATCGAACGAGTCGACGGAACGACAACGGACGAACTGTGACGGCCCGATTGATAATGCTGTTGATAAGGAAGGATAACGCTAGCAAAGGTAGCACACACGCGCTTGTCTCTCCCCGTGAGAGCGAGCACGAGCCAGAGAGTAAGAGACGGAGAGAGACAGAGCGAAAGCGAGTGCGAGTCAAAGTTGCAAATGCCTTACAAATCACACAAAAAAAAAAAAAAAAAAAAAAAAAAAAAAAAACCTGGTTACATGGCAACAGGGCCAAGAACACACTGGCCCTGGTCTAGGCTTCAGCTAGGGTCTAGGTCGTTCCTGGTTTAGGTTTACCGAAAGCTGTGGGTAGCTAAGGTTAAGGTAAGCTACGATTAGCTAAGGCTTGACAACGATTTGGCTTACGGCGATCCGGCACGGGTATAACTTTATTAATATTCCCGGAGTGTGAACTTGCGCGTGGAACGAGGCACGACGAGCCTTCAAGTGGCAATGGCAACGGCCATGCAGCCGATACAATAGGGTAAACATCACACACACACACACACACACACATAGAGAGAGCGAGTGCAGAGGCGATGTGACGATGCCTGGAAATACACGCAAGCACACACACATATATATATATATATACATATATATATAGAGAGAGATGCGTCTGGAAGGGGCAAAAGCCGGGCTAAATGGCGGCTGACTGCTGCATATAGAGCAGCAGCAGAGGGGTAGGGGGTAGGTAGGGCAACAGCGGTTCGCTATTTGGTCGGACGTTTGGCCGGTCGCCAGTGCGTGGGCCAGGCTGAGTTATTGGTCTAAATAGCAACACTGAGCGAGCATCGTGCAACGCGACGAGACGAGACGAGACGAAACGGAACGGAACGGAACGAGAGTGTTGGCCATAGCCGAATGCGAATGCGTGTGGCAAGCTTGTGCGGCATCGGCTGGGGCTGTTGTGAGGAGTTCGGCTCGTTGAATTTTTGGTGATGTACCTTTAATAAAACACACACACACACAGGCACACACACACAGGCACACACACACATACTGAGACGGGCCTGGCAGACGACAGGAATATTGGAAGTTTCAGCTTCGTGCAGCATGCAGCCGAGCCGGAGTCCGTGCCACCAGCTGCAGCCGGGGCTGCAATCGAGCAGAGTCCCAGAGTCAGCACAGGACACGCCTGGATCAAAGCGAGCAACAGCAAAAATAGTGAAGGAACAAAAACAAAAAAATACCCAGGAAGTAGGCTGCTTGCAACAGCAGCAGCAGCAGCAGCAGCAGCAGCAGATGATGATGATGATGATGATGCTTCCGTGATGATAATGATGTTATTGGCTTACACGTTGCAAGGCTGCAAAAGTTTGGCAATTGTTTGGTGGTTTAGGCCAAAGCGAGATAGAGCCAATGGGCAGAGGTGCGGAGAGAAAGAGAGAGTTAGACTAAGAGAGAGAGAGAGAGAGAGAGAGAGAGAGAGACAGCAGCGCAGCGTGAGAGAGTGCGTGCTGGAGACTTTGCAAAATGGCACGAAGAAATAAAAACACAAGCAAAAAAAAAAAAAAAACCCCAAACACACACACACACACACACACAGAAAGGAGCAGAAGGACACATGCAACTGCAAGCAAACAACATGAGGCAGCAACGAATACTCTCGGGCCCAGAGCAAAAAAGACTAATGAAGTGTGGAATAGGGTTGCTAAGCTGCAAATTTATGCAACTGGGCGAAGTCTAACAGAGGCTATTGTTGCGCCCACATTGATGGCAGCCACACGACAACAACAGCGACAACAACAACAATAGAAAATACAAACCAAGAGGGGGAGAGAGCAATAGGTCAAGTAGCTGCAGCATATCGCACGCACATTGCATTTGGAGCATTGCTAAGTAGCTGCCATACATACACCCTCTTACCAGACCCTCATCAGCCCCCCCCCCCCCTACACACACACACAGCCCCTTCACATCCATCATATAGCCATTTGTCGGCAATTGCATGGAAAACAAATGGAAAATTTACTCGCCAGTCACGTTGCAGAGCTGGCAGGCGTTAGCTCTACGGAATATGCCTCAGAGGCAGATGACATTAGCTCATTTCTATTACATGATTTACGCTACGTGACAGGCCCTTGACTTACGTTACGTTAAGGAAACTGACCCGAGAAGGACGTTTTGGCTGCGATATGTAAAACGAATGGAATAAATATATTGCCTTTTGCAATGTTATTCGGATTACGTTACGTAACGTAATCGCTTACGTCATACTTGCGTGATTTTTACTTTGGTTTTGTACATATATTATATGACAGACAGTAAATTACGTTACGTAACGTGAACTGGCATTACGTTAAGAAAACAGGCATAAAGACGTTTTGGCTGCGATATGCAAAATGTTATTCGGATTACGTTACGTACCGTAAGCGCTTACGTCATACATACGTGATTTTTACTCTGGTGTTGAACAGACATGCATGAGTCTTTAAATTCGTAGTACATAAATTACGCTACGTAATGTGAACAGACATTACGTGAAGAAGGAAACTGAAGAGATCAATTTATTTCGGTTGCGATATATAAAATGAATTGAATGATTATTATGGTATGCCATTTGAATAACGTTACGTAACATAAAGTATTACGTAATACATCAGATAAGTTTACTCTAGTTTTGGACGGATGCGATCTACTAGGATATTCTTGATGGTCTTTAAATTGGTTGATTTTTACTATGTATTTTACACTACGTGACGTGATCTTACGTTACGCTAAGGAAAGTCGCGTCAGAAAGACGCTTTGGCTGCGATATGCGATATGCAAAACGAATAGAATATACATATGTATATTTTTTGCAATGCTATTCGAATTACGATACGTAACGTAAGCTATTACGTTATATATAAAGTTTAGTCCAGTTTTGGACGGATGTGATATGATAGATATGATTTAAGTTAAAATGCTGGCATATTTGATCAAGTTTTGCTTTTATATGAGATTTTTAACATTCAATGGTTTTTATTACGTGACTTACACTACATGACGTAACCCTATACTACGTTATGTTATAGAAACTGGTCTCCTTATGCAAAATAAACGGATCTCATTTGATCGACATAAGATATGAAGTACCTTACACAATGTAACGTATTGCTTTACAATACACGCATACGTAAATACGCTTTACAAAAAGTAGCAAAATTGCGTAACGTAACATTTGGCCTTACGTTATAAACTAGAGCATAAGATATACTTTAACTGACGTTGCCAATAATTTGCATAGAATTGAAAGACTATTTAAGTAGAGTAGTATGTGAAATACAAATTAGCGTCACGTTACGTAGTTTGTTACGCCAAAACGTTGCTCAATCGGTAAGCTGAATGCGAATGAATTTTTCTTGGCATATTTAAGGTTTTAATTATCCTCTTGCTAACCAAAGCAAACCCTCCTTGCTTTAGGTAACGTTACAAATGACGTAAGCCAATTGCTTGTTATTATGCTGCTTACGTTTGTGATTATGTTGTAAATCGATTGCCCAACGCGCTTCGAGCTGTTCGCTGATGCTTATCCAGTCCCGTTGCAGGGCCTCGAATTTGGCTAAATAATGCTAATACATACATAAGTAACTGTAATTGCTATAAAGGGGCGTGGCACCTGTTTTACCAATGCGCCTACATACATACATACATACATATGTATGTATATGCAAAATTGTCTTATGAGCAATGGCAATTGCAGTGAAGTTTATTGTGTGAGTGTGTGTGTGTGAGTGCGAGTGTGTGTGAGTGCGTGTGTGTGTGTGTGTGTGTATTCGTGTGACTTTCATGTGATGCATTATGCGCGCGCGCTGCACATAAATAACATTGCCAAGTGCCAACGACGAGGACAATGGGGGAATAAGGCTTCGGCAATGGCTAGCGCGACTAACGGGAAATGGGCAACGGGCAACGGGCAACGGGTCGTCGGCGTTGCCATTCAATCAGCGCTCGCTGTTGCCACGGATGTTGCCAAATCGTGGAAAATTTTCGGCAGCCACCTCCGACAACAACGACGACGACGACGACGACGACGACGCTGGTAACGGTAATGGCGATGTGGCGACGACATTCTCGATTCTCGTGTTCTCCTGCTATTCTTGTTCTTCTACGTGCTGGGGCTTGTTAATACCAAAATGCCGGGGCTCGGCATACGGCATACGGCATACGGTATATATGCTGCCTGGGTTTTGGCTTATTGTTCACACAAATACACACACACACGCGCAGAAATACAGAGATGTTCGCGCACAAACACATTCACACAGCTGCACACACACGCACGCATGCAGCTTGCATTTCGCATCGACAGATGGCGTTTCAACTGCATTTTCGGCATCTATGGATTTTTTTTTTATTGTTTTTTGGTATTTTTTTGTTCGTTTTGCTTGGCTCGAGCTTTGCGGGTTGAAGCGAGACAGCGATAGCGACAGTTATGAAGATAACTGAACCAATATACACACAAATTTGCATATGCATACATATACATATTTATGCATGCATGCGTATATGTATGTATGTAAATATGTGCATAAATTAATATGCATGCGTGTGTGTGCACACACAGAAAGCGCGAAGAGGTAAACAACAGTTAAATTAAAATAAATAAATAAAATCAAAATGCAGAGAAATTAAATGTGATTTGAGGAGTAATTTGTGGGCATATGTATGTACATATGTATGTGTGCATATAATAATATAATTAATTAATGTGCTAAGCTTTTACTTGTTAATTGAAATTAATTAATTTTGATCATTTCATTAGTATACATACATATATTATGTTATTAATCAAATTAAATCTGAGCTTTTGTTCTAATATATAAATATATATACAATTAAATTTGATTAAAAAAAACCTTTGGAAGTTATAATAGATATACATATGCTAATCTGAATCAGCTACAGTCGACTCTCGTTATTTCAAACTAGCGATAGTTCGAAGCTCTCATTAATTTAAAGTTCATACGAGTCCCATAAGGAATCTCTTTAATATTTCAAACATTCGATCATTCCTAATATTTTAAGAGTCTCTCGATTTTCGAAATAACGAGAGTTATGTTGTATGTATATGTATGTAAAATATATGTATAATATGTAATATATATAATAAAAAGATTTTTTTTTTATACTCATTCACGAAAGTGAATTAGTATATTGGTTTTGTGCAATGTTCGTCTTGGTGTCCGTCCGTATGAAGCTAGAGACTTGAAATTTGGAGCACATACTCATGTACATCTCTGATGTATAAAGTGTTACAATTTTCCGGATCCGCCCGCTAGGGGCGTGACAAAGCGGAAAATGCATTTTCCGATATACCAGATTTCATATTAGTCGAAGAGCTAGAAATCGGAAATTTGTTATGTAGATACGCGTCGACCACCCAAGTTCAACGAGCTATGGTAGATATATCTCCGTCAAAAAGGGGCGTGGCAAACTGCAAAAGTTTATATCTCCTAAAGTATAACAGCTAGAAGCTTCAAATTTGGATAGTTGAGTTACTGGTAATCTCCTCTATCGATGCCTCCAAAATAATTGCTACGCCTCTTTGAGGGCGTGACATATCGAAAAATACCCTGTAATTTTCACATTTTTGGAGCGTAAGCATCCAAATTTTGCATTTAGGTTACCGTTAGCTCCCTCTAAGACCTGGCCAAAGATGTCTACGCCCCGTAGGGGCGTGGCAAATCGCAAAAAAACTGCATTTTACACAGTATTAGAACTAAACGTAGCTACTATAATAGCTGAATAGCTGATGGGTTGTGAATGCGCATTCCGCAGTTGGTAACGCCCGACTGCAACATTCTTGCTTGTTTTTTTTTTTTGTATTTTTCTTGAAATTGCGCAATATATAGAGTTGTATAGAAGAGATATTCGAACTACTTTAAAAGTCTTTCTCATGATATTATCCCAAACAGTCCTAGCTTACTAGTTCTAGGCATGTCTATGCTTGTTTTAAGCACAGACTGATGTAACAGATGGATCTATATTCGTATGTATGTATGTATAATGTATTTAAAGAATATATGTTTATTTATCTATAAGGTTGTTTAATATCAACTTGGAATCTTGCAACCAATAAGCCGAAATTAGTTAATAAATTTGGATTTTCTTTAATAGCTTAAACATGGCCAAAATACACACACACACACACATTGACAGCCCCAAATTGTTGCAACAAATAGTCTCTGCCGCTGCCGCTGCCGCTGCAAATCGCTGGCGAAATGCTAATCGAATGGCAGCGGCTGCTGCTGATTTATGTATACTCGAAAACTGAGGCTGAGCTATGCGATGGGGGCGTGGCAACTAGGTGGGCAGCGAGTGTTGAGTGTGTGGAGCTGGAATATTGTATATTTGGTAAGGTAAAAGTGGAGCAGGCAACGAGAAAGGGAAGAGGCAGAGAGCGGGAGAGAGAGAGAGATGGGAGTGAAGGCAAACCAAAGCGTGTATTGGGCAAATGCATGGGAGGCTGTGCGTGTATGCGTGTGTGCGTGTGTGTGTGTGCGGTAATAGACACAAAAACGAAGCACAGCCTTAGCTGCTGCTGCTGCTGCTTTTGTTGTTGTTATTGTTGTTGCTGTGTTGGTGTTGGAAGTGGAAACTAAGCTACAACAACATTTGCTAAATACACACTGGAAAGGCTCGGTCCATCCGCTCGCATTGCATTGCATCGCCACCTTTTTGACTGGGCACCCTGTATGCGTAAGTGTGTGTGTGTGTGTGTGTGTGTGTGTGTTCATTGGAATACTAAACCGAAACGATTTCAGCGTCCGATGCCGCGTTGTCGACCACGGTGGCCGTCGTACTACACACACACACACACACACACACATGTAAATATATACAACAATTTTTTCTTCTTTCAGTTTTCGTTTCCCTTGCGCCCTCAGCTTTGTCGCCCACGTAACACCAAAACTAAGCGCAACAAAAAAAAAACAAAAAATAAAATAAAATAAATAAAAGAAGCAGAAAACAAACAAACAAACAACAGCAACAAAAATGGAAACGTAAAACAACAATAATAAATAGCAAACAAAACGAGATATTTTCGCGTTTGGCGAGTTTCAAAGGCTGCGCCAGGTAGCTGAGATGGGCCAGGGGGTGTGACGAGGGGGGGGGGGTAGGATTGTCAGTAACGGGCAGCAGGTGAAGCACAAACCTACACCACTCCCCCTACGCCCGTCCCACAGACAGACACACTTAAGGCGTAGGGTTGTCACTGATATACCAATTGTACCCGAGTTGGTCCCAAAGTTAACCGAAAAAGCAAAAGAGAAAAACTTTTTCTAACTCAAAATACCCTGTAAAGCGAGAGTCAGCACATTTACTCAGACAAATTGATGATCATAATGAAGTCGATGACAATGATAATGACAATGTTAATGATACTGATCATGATAATAGGAATTTCGATTGTTGCCAAAGATTTGAAGCAAAGTATGCTATTTATGATTATAATGATAATGATATTGTTAATGATAATGACAATGACAATGACAATGACAATGACAATGACAATGACAATGACAATGACAATGACAATGACAATGACAATGACAATGACAATGACAATGACAATGACAATGACAATGACAATGACAAATACAATGACAATGACTATGATAATGACAATAATAAAGCTAATGCTATTGATTCCAAAAACGAAAACAATTGTGATTGATGCTAGTACAAATGTTCATTTATCATTATAATGATAATGATGATGATCGATGATAATGAAAAACATTGATAATGCTAATGATACTATAAATGTGCATTAATGGAAAGAATAGTCTATCAAAGCTGAGCTGGCATCACAATGATAATATTAGTTTTCATGATGATAATGACAATGATAATAAAAATGACAATGATTATGAGATATGTTGATTTAAGCCATGCAAATACCATGTAAAGTGTGAGCTATGCTCATGCTATTTTTGATGATAGCAATGCTAATATCATATTGGTAGGCTTAATGCTAATTATAATGCTAATACAATTGCTAATGCTAATATGATAATTATAATGTCCTTGATAGAAGGTTGTTTATAGCATCTAGTTGGCGCACTTTTGCTTCGATTATATATGCTTTATTAACTTTCTTCTACTTGATAGATATACATATATATATGTCTATATATAGAAATGTCTTACAAGCACGCTTACCAAATCCATATACCCCACCATTTGAAGCGCCAATACGCAACAGCTTGTTATTGTTGTTTTTCTTTATTGTTGTTTTTCACTTTTTTGAGGCTCGGCTCATTGGTTGGTTGATTTTCAGCTGGAAATTGAATTGGTTCTAGTTGCTAGAGAAACTCACCTGCAATGAAAAGAGAGTGGGAGAGAGAGAGATAGAGTTAGTATGCGATTGAGTGAGTGAGTGAGCAAGAATTGCGAATACAATTATTTGGCACAAAAGTTTTCAAAGAGTTTGATTGTTGTTGCTGTTGTTGTGTGTAGCTTTAAGGCAGGCGTTGCTGGAGTTGACCCTTTCGTTAAGTTGTTGAATTGTTGTTGAGTTGTGGAGTTTTTGGTGTATTGCATTTTGTGTGTGTCTACAACATAGCTCACAAATCAAAACTTGGCCATAGCTGCAGCAGCAACAGCAGCAGCAGCAGCATCTACACATGGCCAACAGCAGCACATACATAACTAATAGATACAAAAAGCCGTAGCTTTTAGGTGAATGAACTGTAATGAGAATGTGAACCTGGGCAACAGCAGCCAGCCAGCCAGTCAGCCAGCCAGCTAGCCACTGAGATGTTGAAAATCGCAACGCAAAGTGCGCAATTGAAGCTGCTGCTGTTGTTGTTGTTGTTGTTGTTGTATGAGGCAACACGAGAGCAACAGCAACAGCAACTGACCAACAACGAGACGCGACAAAAAAGAGCGAACACAAAACAAACGAATGCAAAAGTCAAAAGCAAAAGCGCCTGATGGAGTATACATACATATATAAATATATACATACATATATACATATACATATATATAGATGCCAATAAAGGGGTGGGCCTCTGGGGGGAGGTAGGGGATGTTGAGTGAAGGGGCTAGGCGACTAGGGAGTTGGGCTGAGGCTGCATGCATGCTGCAGCCAATTGCAGCGCCTCAAACTGACCAACGGCAACAACAAACAATAAGTAGCAATACCTGGCAGCCAGGTAGACCAAAGACAACAGCACACACACACACACATACACACATCTGTGTGTACATGTATGCATGTAGAATACATATTTATATGCTACTGCGATCAGTTGCAATCCGATCTGATTCAATCGTTCGCTGCGGCTCAAGGACGCAGCTACTTAAGCAACTTGCAACTGGAATTGTGGCACGAAACTTGTTCAACAAAAATGCGAGCTGGCAAAAGAAAGCGAACTAAATGCTGCATCTGCTATCTATCTACAACAGAACGGCAATTGTACAAAGCCAAATATACTCTTTATCAATCGATGAGCGAGTATTAAAAGCTTATCGCTAACGGTTAGAAATGAAGTCTCGATATGTATGTATGTACATTAATACAATATTTGATTAAGTATTTTTAAAATACAATATATGTATGCATAAATTGTTTCATTGGTTTTAATCTATGAAATATCGTTTGAGGAGCAATACCTGACATTTTACAAAAGTATTTGGTAGAATTAACTGCACATATGCGTCTTACGGCTGCAAAATGATGGAAAACAAGTAAGAAGGCTCTAGTCGAGACTGCTCAACTAGGAGATGCCCTGAACCCTCCAAGCTAATACTCTAATCAATCTGCAGTTCTTTTATTCACACACACACACACATGCAGCCACCCCACGCATAGGCCCGCGCTCTGCTAACTGCGCAGTAAGCAGCGACTGCGTTTGGGCTGCGCTGCGGTATGGGCAATAGTATGAGTCTTTATTTGTTGAATAATTTTGTTTATAGACATACAATCTTGATGAAACTTTCAGAGCGTAATCATAATGTGTAAATGTATGTACATTCCAAAGCACAAGTCTCTAGTACTTGATATACGTTTTTTATAAATCGGGGGGCGAATGGGCGTGGTATCCAAATTTTGTTAATTACAAAATGTGTGTATTTACTAAATGTATATACACAGTAAATCGGAAGTCTCCAGGTCTAATAGTGTTCAAATTAAGCTGAAAAAACAATTGCAATTTATCGATTATACTCGATAAGGACGATATCGGATGAGTTATCGCTTGTAAGATATAAGCTTGTACTGCATATGGTATACACGAGTATGCATGCGAAATTTCAGTTCTCTAGCTCTTATAACTTCCGAGATCGAGGCGTTAGGGCTATATCGAGTCAGCTCATCGCCCTGATCAAGAATATATACACTTTATAGTGTGTGCGATGATTCCTTCTGCCTGTTACATACTTTTCACAAAACCAATATACCCTGATTTCCCATTTTAAATGTGTATAAAAGTGAGCTGAAATGAAAATCAACTTTTTCTCTCACATTTTTTTCTTTTCAAGCATGTTGAAAACTCAGGATAGCCACGACTCCTTCTATAAATATAAATGTATGTGTGTGTGTGTGTATATATAAATATGTACATTATAATAGCAAAGTTAATACCAATATAAAATATATATATATATATATATATATATATATATATATATATATATATATATATATATATTCACACACACACACACACCAGCAGTAAAAGTTTATTTCTTTGCCTTGCATTTCCCTTCGTCAAGTGCAATTGTTGTTGTTGTTGTTATGTATTTTGCTGCTGTTGCTTTATGGAGAGAAGTTAACTTAGCATTGCCCTGCCATACCCAGCAGCTACCCATGCATAATGTCTACCTGTCTCTGTCGCTCAGTGCTTTATTGTGACTCCTTCGTTTCTGCTTTGTGTTGCACTTGTTCGCCTTGTTGTTGTTGTTGTTGTTGTTGCTGAGTAAATTAAAAATTCAATTTTTGTTGTGCAACTTTTGCATTTAAGCTCCAAAATCAAAAACAGCCCAAACCAACCCCATCTCCATCCACCATATCCTACTCTTCTCTTGGCAGTTCTATTGGTTTTTGTGTTTCTTATTTCTCTTCCTTTTCTTCTTCTTCTTCTTCTTGTTTTACTGCCATACCCATAACAAGCCAATGTTGCGTGCATGTTAGCAATATGTTATTAGAAAAGCCTCGGTCGCCGTCAACCCCATCCCCACTTCCAACCTCCCTTGTGAGTGCCTAGACTCAAACCCCATACTCCCATCCCCATCCCCATTCCCACACGCCACACAGCAGCCAAGCGGCACCAGCATTCTTATTGCATGAGTTGCATCTACCAGAGGCCACGCCCACCTTTCAGCAATTTCGCACACTTGTGATAGTTCAAAAATCTTGCAATTTTTATATGTATGTATGTTTATATATATTTTATATTTAATTAATATTTAGCTATTCAAAATGAGAAAATACGTATGTGAATTTTGCCCTGTCCGTCCCTCTATCCCTATGTTTAAACACGCCAATCTCAGAATATATAAGAGCTAGAGACTTGAAATTTGTTTTGCTAAGTCTGTGTGTATCACGTGCATATCAAACATGTTTCTAAAAATCGAAAATACTCTCGTTTTTTATTATCTATCGAAAAAACCTTATCAGAAATCTGTTTTAACATGCTAACTCCTACATCTTTAAAGCTAGAGTCTCAAAATAGTTAACACAGATTCGTGTTTATTTTATCGAGTTTCGATTTTTGTTATAATCCTGTATACTTACTCTTCTTACTTAGTATAGAAGTCAAAAATTGTTTACCCAGTAGGCAGAGCTGAATAGCACAAACAACTACTCACATTTCGATTGCTCAAAAAGAGTCAATATTTACGTTCAAGCGCGTGTAAAAATAAATAAATAAATATATTGAAATAATCATACGAACAAGATGAATAATACTTCAGCGGAGAACGAGATCGCCAAGGTGCCAGAAAAGGACGAGAGCGTTAAGGGCATTGCCGTGGCCAGCAATGGGGATCCAACTCCCCATTGGTTGCAGGCAATTCAACTAAAGGTAGATCATCTATTATAGAGCAACGAGACTTCAAATTAACTCCACAAATTACAGTTGAGCGCAATCAAGGCGGCACAGAATGCTGACGCAAGGTCGACAAAAGAGTTCAAGCAGCCGGAAGGTGAGATGGTCAAACCGTTACCAGATGAGAGTATCAAAATGATGCCAGATGAGAATATCAAACTGATGCAATTGACCGAGAATCTTACGCCGAACGAGTGGTTAATGTATGTGAAAGACAGCTCAACTTCTATATCATATTTATTCTACGGCATTTGTTTCCTTTTTTCCGATAGCAATTGCCGTAATCAGGCAGCCGAGTATCGTCGTTCACAGTTCGTGTCGAAAATACCAAAGCCCAAATCTTCATCGATAGTTCGACCCATGGCCAAACAGGAGAATAAGAAATCCAATATTCCAATTAAAATTACGGCTATCGATAAAGCCGATCAAGAAGCTGACAAGCAATCCAAATAAATGTGCATATCCAAAATATATATGTAAATTTGATAGGCACTCAATGATTTTAATAAAAAGTGTGTAGTGCTTTGGTTTTTAGAGGGGATATTCGTGCCCATAGGGTACATCCGATCCTATCCTATGAGCACTATTATCCCAACTGAAATCCAAAGAGCTACACTGAAAATCACAATTGGTATGAATACAAATGGAATACAGAACTTTAAAAATTGTATCACGATCTATCACAGGCGTAAGCTTTCGATTATTTATATTGATTATTTTTAGATAATACTCATTCAAGGTACAAAAGCTCGAAAACAATATACAGAGAGAAAAAGTTTGCCACTTATATGGTCCATTGCAGGATATAGTGATTATCGATTTTCGAAGCCCTTCAAATGAATTTGCCTAAAATATTTGATAAACCAATAGAAACAAGTAAGAAAACTCTAGTCGAGAGTGCTCGACTACGAGATCCCCTGAACCCTTCAAGCAACAGCCATTTCAATCATTTTTAGCGTCTCTCTGCTTACACAAACACACACATGAACACGCAAACACACATACATAGACACCCATAGGCGCGCACGCATGGGCTTACTATGGGAACTTAATTGTTTAATAACTTTTTTTCTGGACGTACGTTCTCCATGAAATTTTCAGATTGTGGTTTTATCATTACTATGCGTATAATTGCCAAAGCTCAAGTCTCTAGTATTTGAAATACGCCTTTTACAAACTTATGGGTGAGGGGTGGATATAAGGGTGGGGGGTGAAATTGAACAAAAATCGAAATTCTATAACGTACATATCAATCTACATTTAAAATTTGGATACTCTAGCTCTAAAGATGTAGGAGATATAATTTTATAACTGCATTTCGATAAGGTTTTTGATCGATAAAAAAATAACGGGATGAGTTATCGATTTTTAGTGATAAACTCGATATCCGCGTGCTATATACGAGCATTTTAAAAAAAAGTTGAAGTCTCTAGCTTCTATATCTTCTGAAATCGACGCGTTCAAACATACGGACAGATGGACCGACAGACGGACAGGGCTAAATCGACTCAGTTCGTCGCCCTGATCAAGAATATATATACATTATGGGGTCTGCCACGCCTCCTTCTGCCTGTTACATACATTTCAACAAAAACATTATAACCTGATTTCCCATTTTCAATGGGTTCAGGGTATAAAAAGAGACAAAAGATTCACAGTTGGGCCTTTGATAAAGAGGTATCATGATATTTCTTCTAATCTAAGATAACAGATATAGCCACACCCAGAGATGAGATGATACCCACGACAGTAAGGGCTCTAGTACACAAAACAAAGTACAAAATACTCTCTAGTCGCTTAGCGAGCGAGTATAAAAACAACAATAAAATAAGTCGACTTTTGCATAAGAATTACACAAATTGCGTATACGCCGCATTTGCCCTGAATCAGAGAAAATTTCATATAAATGAACAACAAATGAACCAAATGAACGAAATGAATACAAATATGAATATGAAAAATATGTTGATTTTAACAAAAAAGAAGAAAAAAAAACCAAAAAACAAAAAACCGAAAAAAAGAAGAGAAAGAAAAGAGAAAACATATTTGCAGTAGTTGACTTCCTCATTTGATATATGACTTACATATGAGTAGATACATACACACACATACATACATAAATATATACACATATATAGTAGCTGGATATATGCATGGCTCTGCGGCTATATGGCTTGCATGTATATCTGCATCTGCATCTGCATCCAAGGCTGGCAACTGGAATAAGCAATGGGGCCGATGCTGATATGTCTGCCTGCCTGCCTGCATATCTGTCTGTCTGTCTGTCTATCCGTCCGTCTGTCCCTCTATCTGTCTGTTCGTCTAGAACTTTCCAATTCCACGACCTGCTGCACTCGCCACCCGCACTCGGCTACGCAGAGCTGCATATACATACATATATAATATATGTATGTGTATAAATATGTATGCATGCTAGGGATGCCTGCGAAACTACCAACGAAAATGCGTTGCCATCCATACACACACACACGCACACACATTAGCGCCACCTAGCGACAAAGCCAAGTGAACTTTGCATCTAAAGCGCGGCACAGCAAATGGCACCAAATTGCAAGCTCCACTACAACAAAAAACAAAACAAAAGGAAAAAAAAATGGAGTATAGGTTGACAAGGCGGCTAAACGACTAGGCAGAGTCGAAACGCAACAGCGAAGCCTTTGACAAAACCCCTACGCTACCATTTGCCGTCCAGCACAGTGGTGCAAAGTTAAGGGAAAATTGTGTGAAATTCTTAAGCATGGAATAAGTATAAGTATAAGTATAAGTATAAGTATAAGTATAAGTATAAGTATAAGTATAAGTATAAGTATAAGTATAAGTATAAGTATAAGTATAAGTATAAGTATAAGTATAAGTATAAGTATAAGTATAAGTATAGGTATAGGTATAGGTATAGGTATAGGTATAGGTATAGGTATAGGTATAGGTATAGGTATAGGTATAGGTATAGGTATAGGTATAGGTATAGGTATAGGTATAGGTATAGGTATAGGTATAGGTATAGGTATAGGTATAGGTATAGGTATAGGTATAGGTATAGGTATAGGTATAGGTATAGGTATAGGTGTAGGTATAGGGGTATAGGTATAGGTATAGAAAATTATTTCGGAATATACAAATTCAATTGACTATGAAAATAATCTATTTTCAATATATTTTCGATCCATTAGCTTTTCACAGTGTCTACTGTATAGACATATGCGGCCGGCTATATATAAAAATATCTATGAATATTTGGTGGATTAATTAAGGGTTTTTGTTGCAGCACTTGAACCACTCGACTCAATTTGGTGCACTTCACAAATTTTTGATATTTGAAGCAGTGTGCACAGTGAATTGCATACTCGTTAGGCTTCCACTTCCAACTCGCCTTATAGCAGATGCAGAATCGCGCCATACATTGATGAAACCAACATACAACATACAAAGCGAATGGGCAGAGGCATTGGGAGTGCGAGTGGGAGTGGCAGTGGAAGGGAGTTGGCCAACATCAGAGAAACACAAAGAGAACTCCAGAATTCTGGCTGAAGGGTAAGTTGTCAGTTCCCATTTCCCGTTTCCCAGCGGCGGGTCGGTCGATCGAGTTTGGTAGGGCTAGTGGGCGTTGGAGGGGCCCAGTGGGTGGCTCTGTGTAGGGATGTCGCTTGGCTGTGTACCCACTTTGCTGGCAGCTCCTCGCGCTTATGTATAACAATTGTCGCACTATGTATACAAAGCCAAGCCTTTATCTATATCTATATCTATAACTATGTGTTTATCTATATCTATATCTATATCTATATCTATATCTATATCTATATCTATATCTATATCTATATCTATATCTATATCTATATCTATATCTATATCTATATCTATATCTATATCTATATCTATATCTATATCTATATCTATATCTATATCTATATCTATATCTATATCTATATCTATATCTATATCTATATCTATATCTATATCTATATCTATATCTATATCTATATCTATATCTATATCTATATCTATATCTATATCTATATCTATATCTATATCTATATCTATATCTATATCTATATCTATATCTATATCTATATCTATATCTATATCTATATCTATATCTATATCTATATCTATATCTATATCTATATCTATATCTATATCTATATCTATATCTATATCTATATCTATATCTATATCTATATCTATATCTATATCTATATCTATATCTATATCTATATCTATAGCTATATCTATGTCAATATATAATCTATCTATATCAAACAATAATCAAGCCATGCTATATATAATATGTGCAAATAATAAAGAGATAATTATATGTATATGTATATAATTATATGTATGTATATGCATATATAGCTATACATATGCACACATATTATACATATATCTATTATATCTAACCTCCATTTGGCATGTGCTTAGCTCACATTTGTTTTATCACATTTCCAAATTTCAATAAAGACCTGCATTAACAAATCGCAGCAGTTGCCTGGAATTCAGCCAATGGCGATGGCTGTGCGAGTGTGTGTGTGTGTGTGTGTGTGTGTGTGTGTGTGTGTGTGTGTGTGTGTGTGTGTGTGTGTGTGTGTGTGTGTGTGTGTGTGTGTGTGTGTGTGTGTGTGTGTGTGTGTGTGTGTGTGTGTGTGTGTGTGTGTGTGTGTGTGTGTGTGTGTGTGTGTGTGTGTGTGTGTGTGTGTGTGTGTGTGTGAATAACGGCTAATCAAAACACAAATAATTATATTAGCAAGAGTGAGAGCTGGAGTGTTCTCACACTGTCTGTGCCGAAATGTAAGCAAACATTAGAGATGTCTTCTCTATCTATTTGCTGGCATTTCAAACTGTAATTTGTAAAACAATAGAGCTTGCTGGCCTGCATGAATCCTGAATGAAATTTTCAAAAATATATGTATGTCAGATGTGGATTGATTGAAAATCGAACCAAGTTGACCAAAGGAGTTCAGATGCTTGAGAGGTAAAAGCGACCAACGAAGGACAATTGGTTGGTTCAGAAAGACTACATATAGCTATAGCTTAGAGTGTATATTTAATTATTAAATTTGTTATAAATAACAACGCAAAATCAAATAGAAAATCCACTATGCAAAACGTAATTAGAGCTAAATGAATCCGGTTAATACAAGAAACCGTTACAAATGAATGAACAACAATAAACTATACCATAAAGATAATAGATATGGTAATGTTCAGCAGTAGTGCAGCTGATGCTAACAGAGATTGCAAAAATGTTTGCATTTTCAGTTCTTGTGCATTGGAAAAACGAAAAAGTTTCGCTAAATCATGTCATTGCTATTGACATAACTGTATATACTATAGATACGGATATATTCACAGATGATAGCCGAAAATGAAATGAAATAGAATCAAATGTTGGAAACTTCTCACTTTTTAATGGGCAATGGGCAATTTTCATTTGTATTTTATGCTAATTTCGATATAGGTTAATTTCTACATAGATCATTTTCAGCTGGTTTGCTGTTGCCTGTCCCAAGGCCATTTTGTAATTTGACAAATTGTTTCAAATTATAGCAGCGCCATCTAGCGTTCGTTTCGAATTGTGTGCCAAATGCAGTTTTGCGTGCGAAAACTGTTAAATGAATTATACAAAGTGGGAGTGAAACATAGCAAAACAGACAGATAGACTGACACACGCATATACACAGCGAGCTAGAGAGAGAGAACGAGAGAATGAGAGAGAGAGAGAGAGACAGGGCGAGTGAGAGCAAGTGAGTGCTAGGGGAAAGGCAAACAGAAGAGTGAGAGAGAGAATGTGCGAGTGAGCGAGATGGCTATGGATGGTTGCTTATGTGAAACGAAGCAACGCAGCCTTCCCCTTGCCCCATATCCTCCGCTTGTCACACCAGACCAATACCCACGCCACCCCCCCCCCCCCCCCCACCACCACTACCCACGCACCACCTCACCTCCCCCGGCACTACCCCCGCCGAGTCCACAACGCCCACATGAACATTCTCTTGTGAATTCTACACGTACATACATACATATATAAAAGCGGAAACATGCTGAAAATGCTTACATAAGCGCCAAAGTGGGCACAACTGGGCGCTAGCTATTGCGCAGCCAGCCTCCCCACACAGCCACCCAATCATCCACCCACAAACAGCTGTATATACAGGTGTGCGTGCAGATTTGTGCATGTGTGTGTGTGTGCGTGTCAGCTGCATACATTAAACCGCAACAGCAACAGTAAATATTGAAAATTCCATATCCGTTTTGATGTCAACTCACGTGACAACAACAACAACAAGCAAACATTACAAATTCATTAGTGACTAACAACTACCCTGTACACCGAGATATTGCCCAGAAAAACAGTGGCCAAAAATCGATATTTATCGATCATATATAAAAATTAGTTTATATGCAATACATACACATAATCTGTATTCGAATTTCGTCAAGTAAACGCTGAGCATTATCTACAGGGTACAGCCAAAAAGGGAACTGGTGTGCATTAACCCGGCACATGCCCACATCACCATTCTCCTACTTCAACTTCAACTTCAACTCCAGCTTCCAGCCTCTGCCTTGACGATAAGAATATAAAAAAAAGGAGAGAAGAGTGCGCGCTAAAACAAAAAGCAAAACGAAATACATACACACACACACACACACACACACAAGACAGCCGTGCGCCTTTTGTCTTTCCCCTAGCTCAGCCACTAGCTTAACCCCATAAAAATCTTGGTATTTTTTCTGTGTTGCACTTTACAACACTATGCTTGGCATTCAGTGACAGTGTTAGGCAAATTTTCTAAAGCATAATTAAGTAATCATTTAAAGAACCCGACAACGGGGCGGCTACGTGATATTTTCCCCTCACATATAACGCATACGCAACGTTGCGCCACATAGGAAATCAAACAATGAATAAATAGCAAGCACAAATTGGCCAAGAACACTCATAATGCGTTGGTGTATTCATTCTAAAAATAGACATTCAATGAATAACCCAAATACACATACATACATATCTCTGTATATGAATAACTTTTAGATACGGGACAAATATATACATATATTGTTTAGCTGTCTTGATTTGCAATATAATATATATAAGAGTTGAAAATAAAATAATGTTTTTCTTCAAACTATTCTTTGTTTTTATTTTAACTATTATTATTATTTTTTTTATACTTTTTCTATATTATGTAATTTTGTTTTAATTTTTTTTTTTTTTTTTTTTTTGCTTTTTGTTATAGTTTTTTTTTTTAATTTATTTAATTTTTTATTACATATATATATTATTTTTATATTATATATATAGTATTTTTTTAGATTTTTTCGTTATTATGATTGAGTTTTTTTTTATTAAGTTTTTCTTTTTTATTATATTATATTTTATTTTTATTTATTTATTTATTTTTTTCTTCATCATTCTTTTATTTCATTTATATTTTTTACTTGTTTTACTAGCACAAAACACTGTTGCAAATATCGTCCCACATTTGTATACATGGTGCTTTATATTTATATATACATACATACATACATACTATGTATATGCCTCTACAGAACACACAAATGAAACACAACTGTTTAAATTTAAAACAAAACAAAGCAACAAACGAATAAATCTTTCGCATAACAATAAGATTAATTAATTTTCTGCTCGTTTTCTATTTTTTTTTTTCCTCGCATAGCGAAAAGTGACAGAGCGAGAGAAGGATAATTGAGAGGTCGTATGGTTAAACAGCTGAGCTTAGTAGACTTTCGCTCTCTTTCTCTCTTTATCTCTCTCTCGTCTCGGTCGCAGCTTGCTGCTTTCTGTAATGGCAAGGTATAACAGTGACAGCCTCTGTTAACATCAGCCGTCTGAGGGCAGCAAAATTTTTGCATTTTAGGTCAGGTCGCAAATCTATGCAGCGCAGTCAGCGTCTATGCTGACGCGACGCTGGCAGCGACGCATGACTAGTTTTCAGTTGTTGTTGTTGCTGTTGCTATTGCTGCCGCTGTCGCCGCTGCTGTTGCTGCCAATGCCTACATTTATATTTTTTTTTTCAACGTTTTCTCGTTGCTTGCGTCGCTCGCTGGCAGCGTATAATTTTCATGGCAAGTTCAATGAACTTGCGAATTTTTTTTTCTTCTATTTCTTTTTTTTTTTTTTTTTTTTGCCGTTGGCGTTGTTGCTATTGTTGTTGTTGTATTTGAATTTTGCATTACACGAGCCAGGCAAACGCGAGAAAAAGAGAAATTAGGTTTTCTTGTCGCTTGCTTAGCTGTGTATGTGTGTGTGTGTGTGTGTAGTGCTACTGCTGCTGCTGCTTCTTATTTATCTTCGTCTTCTTCTTTCGTTTCTTCTCTTTTGTCTATTGCTTTTGCTAGATTTGACTCGGCGTTACCAGTTTTATATGTATGTACATACATACCTATATATGTATAACAGTTCTAGCTTTGATTTTTGGCTAACACCTAAAAACATGCGGAAAGTCCATAATCATCTTACAAGAAACCCCATAATACGTAGTATATATGTACATATGTACATACATACATATGTATATTAACTCACGATCAACGACCATTTTTATTATACATCTGTATGTATGTATGTATATGCACATATGTATGTACATTTTATTGATAATTTTTGTACCATCCTTTTTTTCTTGTACAATCAAAGTATCTCTTAGTTCTTATTCTTCAAACAATTGAATAAATGATACTATTGGGCTAACATTGTAAAAATGTAAATATTGGAGTAAACTTATATTGAATAGGCCAAGCAAGTTCGACTCTGGGGAGATACCTATTCATTGATCCGGTATGCGGTGTACTGTAAGTATGACCATATACATACATACATACATACATAACGTATGTACATACATACATATGTACATACGTATATATGTATATACCACTCGAGCTCATCAAGAGCTTAGTAATAACCAACAGAGACAGGGAAAGTGATACATATGTAACTGTAAAGATGCAATGGCTGAATAATCCATTGCATCTTTACAGTCTCCAATTACATACCACTTTCTTTGTCTCTCTAGCGTTGCCCGCTTACTTGCTCAGCTCGCTATCTCTTTCACGTTATCTGCCTTTAATGCTAATCGTGTCCTGTGCTAACTTTTTTTTTTTTTTTTGAATATACAAGTAATGAGGCATCAAAAACCAATTTAAAATTATCTTATATCTTTCTCTCTCTTTTATTTTTAATTTTTGCACTAACCTTTAAGCGGCTCATTTTTCGTTGCTTTATTACAGGCATATCGGGTATTGTGGTTTGTGTCTTCGCTATTGCTGTTCTTGTAGCTGCCGCTTTTTCTTCTTCTACTTTATCTTCTTTGCAACGCGTGAATCTGTTTTGCACTTGTTTTACCGTTTCGTTTGCCACTCTGTTATCGTTATATTTCATTGCTTCATTTTGCAACAACAATGATATACACACACACACACAATCACACAGAAAAAAACCAATTAACTATTTGCACCGTTTTTTTTTTTGTCGCTTCTTTTTCTTTCAGTTTCAACTCTCACATAAAGCTCTCGTTCACTCACACATGCATATCGACAAGCTCATTCAACACGCACGCATACGCGCACGCACACGCACACAGACATACGGACGCTAGCGCTAGGCAGCGATGTCAACGACAATAATAACAACAGCAACAACAACAACGTCGGCAGCGAAAAACATACACAACAACAATGGACAACAACTCGAACTTGAAGTCGAACTGAAACTCCATTGAAGCGTGGCAATCAACTGAAAAAACAGTGAAAAACTGCATGCAGTTGGGCCTGTGGAAAAATGTAAAATGTAAAAAAAAAAAAAATAAAGGAAAAGTGGAAAAAATGAGAGGCAAGCAAAAGCAACGCCAACGTCGCGACTGCGACGTCCACTGAGCGGCGCTGCACTGCTGCGTCGCGACGCTGCCGCCGCAATGAGTTGACGTTTTTCTCGCTGTGTTGTAGCTGCAACTTGGAAAACACACATACAGGACGCAAAGGAGCAAGAGAACCAGCCAGTAGAGCCAAACGACCGTTTTACAACTGCCGGGCGCAGCTTCGTTTTGCGTTTTTCCCATTTTCGGTTCTGTCACTTTGCCGGGCTTTGCCTTTTCGCCTGATCTTCGTGAGCGTCGATAGCGGTAGCCGCGACGCCGGCGTTGACGTTGGCTGCGAATTTCCTAAATCTGTTTGTGGGTGGTTCTTTTTTTTTTTTTTGAGAGTAAGCGGATAACGACGAATGATGTCTCATAACCGAAATAAAAGGCGCGGCTGCGGCTAGTTAAGCTTCAGCTGATAAGGTCAATAAGAGGACATCTGTACATACATATGTACATACATACATAAATGCACATGTATGTATAAATATATATACATACATATGTACATATGTATGGATGTGAAATGAATGACCATTTAACGGATTCTTTATAAAACGAAGACTCGTTCAATGAAAATCTCAGCAAATGTAAGAAATCGAAAGAAAAGAGCATTCACCATAGCGCAGAAAACGCGTTGTCATAGCAACAACAGCAAATAC
This sequence comes from Drosophila mulleri, assembly GCA_035047565.1. Classification (NCBI taxonomy): domain Eukaryota; kingdom Metazoa; phylum Arthropoda; class Insecta; order Diptera; family Drosophilidae; genus Drosophila; species Drosophila mulleri. The sequence continues at coordinate 24,014 of JAWNPK010000169.1, forward strand.
AACTTGAAAAAAAAAAAAAAACGAAATATGTATTTACATACATATATACATACATATGTACATACATATGTACGTATAAATTGATTAACCACAAAGAGCGAATGTGAAACAAAAGCCAAAACAGCCGTTAACAAGCCGGCCCCAACACATGCACACGCACACATACACATGGTGAGCATAAGAGCGAGAGCGTTTGCTGGCGAGAGAATTCAAAGCACAGATACCTTGCTGCTGTTGCGCCGCTGCTGCTGCTCTGCTGCTGTTAAAATGACTGCAAACAGCAGCGACCTACGACTACAACAGTGCTCGCCGTACACACTGTTGTAGTAGTAGTTGTTTTTCCTCTTTTTATACTTTTCGCATTTTTTGTTGGTAGCATTAGCCGGCAAAACGCGACAGCCGCAACGTCACTGTTAATAACATGCGGAAGCCACTGTCGCTGCTGCAGACTCTGGCGTTGCCACAGTATGTGTGTGTTGACAGGCGTATGCCAATTAAATGCTATGTTATTGTATATATATATATGTATATCTTACATACATATTTATCTGTATCTATGTTCGTGCATAAAAATGTTCATCATTTAATGATTCCTGTTGTTAGGGGGTCTGTCCCAGACTGTTACTGCGGGCATGTATGTGTATTCATTATTAACATTTACCGTGCAATTTGCGTTAATTTGCAAATGGAGTGAAACAATTTTTAAACGCCTGTATGCGGCGCACAGAAATACAGCAGCAGCAACAGTCGCAGAAGCGGCGGCAGCTTTCGTTAAAGCAACAGCAGACAGAGAAACTGTTAAGAACAGCGCAATGCTTGTTAACAGTGCACTGCTTACCGCTGCACTGTGGTAAAATACAACTCAACTGCTTGATTTAAAGCAATTGAATTTAATATTATACATATATGTATGTAGTACATATTTTGTGGTTAACAGCAATTAAACCTCTTAATATATGTATCTAAGTTGAAAATATAGAGACTTAAGAGAAGAGAAAAGTTTGTATGGGTCAGATAAAAAATATATAAAATATAAAAATGAGAGAAATACGAATGAAATAGGAAATATAAAATATTTTACCAGCAGAAATAAATAAAATTCTTAAATAATTTTTTTTTATATACATATGTATATGTTCTGCCATTGGGCTTAATTTTATTTGACGTGCTCCACTGTGTAAGCTTTATACTCGATCATCAGTTAACCTTAATTTGCTTTTATCAAGAGTTGAATTTAATATTCACCACACTCACTTAATCCACCAGAGCCAATAGCATACATATATACATGTTTATCTGTAGATATGTATATGAATACGTGCATGTGCGACGCACTGTTAACAGCGCAGCACGAATTTCGACGTTGGCGTCAGCGTCTGCGTTGACGACGAAGCCGACGTGAGTGTCGCGCTTATCAGCTGTTCTTTTGCTTTCATTTCTTAAAACACAAAACGCACAGAGACGAGACGTGGCATAGCAGAAGCCGCCGACCAGCCTAGCTTAGCTAGCGCAAGAGACCGTGTGTAAAGGAGGAAAACCACATACGTATGCATATATACATACATACATACACATATTTACAAATGTATGTATATACTTATGTGTGTGCCAGGGGGAGCTAGGGTGGGGCTAGTGTGGAAAGTGCGCTTGATATGTGTGTAGGACAGCAGAGGCAAAGGGGACAAAAAGCTGACAGGCGAGCGGGCGGAGGGGCGGCACAATTGGCTTTGCTTACGGCGAGAGAGTAGAAGGCGGGTGTAAGGCTGGCTGGGGGTTATGTGAGAGTATGTGCAAAAGTTTGCATGTGTATGTATATACATATGTATGTATATATAATACTTGTACTTGATGCACTGTGCAATATGTATTGGCAATATTAGCGTATAAGTATAAGTATATACATATGTACATACATATATATGTACAAATGTGTGTATGTACATATGTATGTGTGTGTGCGTGAGCGTGTGTATTTATGTGGTATGTTTGCCACGTCCCGTCATGAAACAAGATGTTGACAACAACAATAACAGTGCCAACCATTGTGTGTGTGTGTGTGTGTGCAGAAGTGGAGCGATTCATTTTAAAAAATGGAATACATACATATGTATGTACATAAACGTATACACACATCAATATATGTATGTATATATATGTGTATATACATATTCAATTACATATGTATGTACATAATACATCTATTTGTATGTACATTCGTATATACATACATACATATAAATTGCTTATATACCATCTATTTATTCCCATACATGTATGTACATATGTATGTATGCATGTATTACTCGCTTTCTTTTGCCTCACATCTTTTGCTTAAGCTAATTTGCTTGCTTATGCTCGTGGATTTCTTTCATCTCATTTGCTTTGTTAAACTCTTTGCCCTATGCACGCGAGCGACAAACTAAAGAAATGGACGAAGCGAAGGTGAAGCAACAGCAACAGCAGCAGCAGCAACAACAACGAAGGGCTTACTAAAACTATGGGAAAAGCATCTTACATCTTCCATTTTCCATCTTTCATCCTCTATCCACCATCTTCCATCTTCATTTTCTGCTAGACTCCTCCTCCCCCCTCCCTTACTAATGCCACTGGCCTACCCCATCACAGTTTCCAGCTCAACAACAACAACAACAACAACAACAACAACAACGAGATGCACAAAGTTAAAGCTGTGTAGCTGCCTGACAATTCCAAAGTGCAATAACCGTTTGGCCTGTGCCTGGACCTGTGCCTGGGCCTTAACCCACGTTTGCCTCCGTGCATTTAGTTACCCAACATTGAACTTCATAGATTGCTGTGAAGCAATTATGCACTTAAATCAATTTCAATATTCTTAGAAAACATTCAATCTTTTTCGATCTAGTATTCAGTTTTTTCCCCATATACCATATATTATTACTTAGTAGTCATAATACAAATATTAAATTTAAGCCTCTTTTGGAAATATTTAAAAATATATACTTCTAATATTATTAAAAACTATTAAATTAATTAATTAATTTTTTTTTATTATTATTACTTTTTAAAACATATTTTTACTCGTATTATGCTGATTGTAAGAGTTTCATTAGTTATACATATTAAATTTTTTTTCATAATTTTTAATAATAATAATATTATTATTATTATTGTTTCACTTTATTCGAGAAATAAGATTAATAAAAAATATTATAATAGTGGTTATTATACAAATTATTAAATTTAACTTTTTAATCAAGCAAAAAATCGAAGTACTATATGGTTGTTAGAATATTGTTGAAGAGAACCCTTTCCGGGTAAAGTAATATCATTTTTATGGTGAATTCCCTAATTATAGTGTATTATGTATTCCATATAAATATACATATAAAAAAACTTACCCTGACGCCAATGATGCGCGCTTCGAGCAGCTCATGTTTGCGCGGATTTAGCGACGTTTGAAAATGATCCATTTTATTCCAGTTCTCAATTTTCCGATTTACTGTTTGATTTGCAGTTAGTTTTTCTTAGTTTTGTTTGGTTATTTGGTTTCACAATTTAGTTTGTTACTTTTTTTGCTTTGTCACTTATTAATATTCATGTTCATTGTCATCGCCATTGCGACCGATTTTGGCATATTAGCTGAAATTTGTAGAGTTTGATATCTGATTAGTATGTATATATATATATATATGGTTTATCTAAATAAGTACTTAGATTTAAAAAGAAAATCAATAAACAATTAAAATCGCTAAGTACGCTAAGTATATATATATATATATATATTTATTTATTTAGATAAACCATTCAATTTAAAAGAATAATGAAAATTATATACATTGTAAAATATTTAAAAACAACAAATTAAAATATAAGAATTTAAGAAAGAAAGGCCCCAACTAAGAAATTTGTTTTATATACTCATTTATGAAAGCGATATGACTATATTGGCCTCTCCGAACTCAGCTAGAGACTGAAATCTGCCATATTCTTACTCTTTTGTATTTCAAAATTTAATTTAATTGAAATAAATAAAATTTGTACACTGCAGCTTTTTGCATAAGCTATTAACACTTAATCTTTTTAAAGCTAATATGAAAATAAATAATATTAAATATTAAATTACTAGAGAAACTATTATTAAATTATAATAAAATAACTCAAAATAAGTATTTGTATTTTATATTCAAAATAAGCATTTAAGCATTAATTTATTTTATTTTTTTTGTTTAATTCATATTATTATTATTTTTTTTTATACCCTGAACCCATTGAAAATGGGAAATCAGGGTATAATGGTTTTGTTAAAAGTATGTAACAGGGAGAAGGAGGCGTGGCAGACCCCATAAAGTATATATATTCTTGATCAGGGCGACGAACTGAGTCGATTTAGCCTTGTCCGTCTGTCTGTCCGTCCGTCCGTCCGTCCGTATGTATGAACGCGTCGATTTCAGAAGATATAAGAGCTAGAGACTTGAACTTTTTTTTTAAAATGACCGTATATACAGCGCGCATATCGAGTTTATCATCAAAAATCGATAACTCGTCCCATTATTTTTTTATCGATCAAAAACCTTATCGAAATGCAGTTATAAAATTATATCTCCTACATCTTTAGAGCTAGAGTATCCAAATTTTAAATGTAGATTGATATGTACGTTATGGAATTTCGATTTTTGTTCAATTTCACCCCCCACCCTTATATCCACCCCCTCACCCATAAGTGTGTAAAACGCGTATTTCAAATACTAGAGACTTGAGCTTTGGCAATTATACGCATAGTAATGATAAAACCACAATCTGAAAGTTTCATGGAGAACGTACGTCCAGAAAAAAAGTTATTAAACAATTAAGTTCCCATAGTAAGCCCACACTGCAGCCCATGCGTGCGCGCCTATGGGTGTCTATGTATGTGTGTTTGCGTGTGTATGTGTGTGTTTGTGTAAGCAGAGAGACGCTAAAAATGATTGAAATGGCTGTTGCTTGAAGGGTTCAGGGGATCTCGTAGTCGAGCACTCTCGACTAGAGTTTTCTCACTTGTTATAATTAATTTATTTTTTATCTTATTTACTTATATGTAAACAGGAAGTTTACATTAAAATACATAAAAAAGAAGAAAAAATGTAATGACCATACATTTGATTTATTTATTCAAGCACATATAGAATGTGTTAATAAAACCAAGAAAAAATTATATAAAAATAAAAATACCTTCCAAATACATATTTATAAAAAAAAATTAATTAATATAAAAGCAAAATTGTAATTACCAAAAGTTAATTAAAAATATACTCAATATTAGCAATAATTAATAATTTAAAAGAGTTTTACGATTTCCAACCAAATTCAGATTAAGATAACAAAACTCGATCATGTTGTTGGCGTAGGTCACGACCACAGCCCATCACTAATTCTATTTTAGGTTATGTATGCATACATACAGACATATGAACGTGTATGTGTGTATTCTTCTCAATGTATGTATGTATGTGCATACGGAGGAAACTAAATAAAAATCTTACGTTTTGAATGTAAAACCAAAGTTGGCTTTTATCAAGATTTGCATGTTGCACAGCTGTTGCCAATTAGCAAACGGGAAAATCCAATTGGGAAGCTTTTCGGAGACAGGCAATGTGGGGTTAATATTATTGCACTCCAAGGAAATACAAAAAATTGATCGAATAATGTCACACAAATTCGACAAAAAGCCGGCTAAATGCCAAATCATTCATACATACATACAAATGTATGTATCTCAATATTATTCTTTCTCAAAAATAACATTTATTTAACATACATTCGCGCACACACGCACAGACACACACGCACAGTTGCATATGCATGTATGTATGTACGTTGCTCGTTTTTGCTTTGCTCGCCGGTGTGTTTGGTTTTTCGTTTCGTTTTTGTCTCACTTGCCGTTTATTTGACGTATTTTCTTTATTTGCAACTTTTCGTTGTAGGAATGTTGGGGGCAGGAAAGGCTTTTGGAAAAATGAGTACTGCAACAAACACTTTTTTTTTACACAATTAGCTCTCGCTCTCTCTCCCTCTCCTTTCTTCTTAGCCGCTGTGCTTTGCGTTTTTATTTTTTCTTTTCTTTTTTGCAAACGCTGCGAGGTTAAGTTTGTCTTTTTGCTTTGCAGCTGCAATCCGTTGGTGCTGGAGAGGAGGAAGCTTTTATTTTTTTTTGTTGGGCTAACTACAAAAACAAACAAAAAAAAAGTATCCCATTTGCAACGTTTTGTGTTGCAGGATGTGCACACACACACACACGCGCACACAGACAACAAAATGGCTTTTTGCGTTTGGTTTTTAATGTTGTTTTTGTCACAGTAAAAAAAATTTTAGCAGAAGCTACACAAACGCGTCGCGTTGCAAAAATGTGCTAAAAAATGCGCTCAGCTGTCGAAAGTGCTTAGCGATATATTTGGCGTATCGATATATATTGTGTTCGTACTCGCTATCTTAGCAGCTCGCTACATTTTGAACTTTTAGAGCGGTTTACTCAACTAACGAAAAGAATTTAACGAATTTTTAAAAATCTCCACACTTGAAAGAAACCTAATGTTTCAATTTATTAAATATTAAATTTTCCATTTGAAGCTTATTAAAATATTGTAAAAATACTGCATTAGAGATAAGAGACACATTGAGATTAATTTTATGTTTTTGTATGAAAAAATATTCAATACATGAAAGCCTAAATTATATCTATATTTACATATTTATATTTGTTAAAGATCTTTTCATCAGCTTAGCAATCCTTGATTCTCAAATCAAATGAACGGCCACCTTGCTGTTATTTAACAGCACATGTTTTCATTTTACAGTTGAATCGATAGCTACCGAAATCGAAATAATTAGAACTTTCCAAATTTATTTCTCTAAAGCCGCCGTTCATTTGTACGAACTGTAAAAAAGTCTGAAAATTATGCAGCGTAATAATTTACCTCTTTCTGAATTCGGTTCGCTACTTATTGCCGGTTAATTAACAATTATATGTATAACTATAATTATAATATTGCAGGCACCAATAGCCGCTCCGATACTGTCGAAAATAATTCTTTGGATTCGCCGAATAACGAGGCAACTTTGCAGCAACGCGCCAACTTGAACGAGCCGAATGCCGGAAATGCGACCAATAATAATGGACGCGTGGCTAACGGTAAGCAGCATTTTAATTTCTAACAATCATATATCTATGCATATATGTATATTTTCTTATTTATGAGCACAGATTCAAGTCAGGAACGGCAGAATGTTCGTTTGCCAAATCGTATCTTGGGAGAGATTTCAATTGGGGGCATGCTTCGTGGTAAGTGCAATACATATACACACACATACATACATATATGTTAAATACACATGAATATATTTGAAATATACGTATATGTACCTATATGCTAGATGCGGGTGAGGATTCGGTGATTCTTGTTACTCCACCTCGAATCGTAACCACACTGGTAGAACCAAATGAAGGTGATGAAGAAATACAAAATGGTAAGTACTTAATAATAATATAATTGTGTTCAGGCGCAATACAATTTTTATGAGTGCTGCTGTATGTCAAATGGATTCGTTTTTTTTTTTTTTTTTTTTTCCTAGTTGTGGTTGTAAGTGCATCTATAAATGTGTTTTGTGGGCCCCGTGCTGCCAGAGCCCTGCGTGCCGCAGGTCGAACTGAAAATCGTTAGTATATACGATTTATATCTATGCATACATACATATGTATATCGGTAACTATATTTATATTATCTAGCACCTGAGGCGATTGTCTTGTCGGATAGCGATTCCGACGATCAAGCTGCAACCAGCTCCGCAGCTTCAACCAGCTCCGCAGCTTCAACCAGCTCCACAGCTTCAAGCAGCTCCGCAGCTTCAACCAGCTCCACAGCTTCGACCAGCTCTACAGTTGCAACCAGCTCCACGGCTGCAACCAGCTCCACAGCTGCAACCAGCTCCACAGCTGCAACCAGTTCTCCGGCTCCAGGCAGCCCCCAAGCTTCAACCAACTCTCCGGCTCCAGCTAGCCCCCAAGCATCAACCAGCCCCCAGGGCGCCCCAGTTAGTTTTCGTTTGCCAATCAGCTTACGAGGTCCCATCCGTGGCAGGCGTCCAATACGTGACCTATCCGTAAGCCTTGTCCAACCTCCGATCCGTTCCCAATCTCCAACTCCATCCCAACCACCGACCCGTCCGCAACCACCGACCCGTCCCCAACTTCCCATCCGTGCTCAGCTTCCGATTCGCGTCCAACCTCAGACCCGTCGTCAACGTACAATTTCCACCATTGATCTACTCTCGTCGGATGAAGCTGATCAGGGCCAGAGACCAGGCGGAAGCACTCCCCGAAACCGCAGCAGCAATAGAGCTCACTTGAATAATATCTACTCTTGTCCAATTTGCTTCGAGGGTGTCCGTAGACGGGAGCCGGTTTCCACAAAATGTGGCCATGTGTTCTGCCGCATTTGCATCAGGACAGCTCTAAACTCAAGAAAATATTGCCCCTTGTGCAACAAGCCACTGACAGTGGGCGATCTTACTCGCATTTATATCTAACTGATATCTATCTTTGTATTTGTAATATCGAATTTCATGTATAATGCTCACTTTAATTAACTCACTTAGGGATTTAATCAGTTCGTACATTATAAACTTGATATATGAACTGGCTAAATCGCAGAGTCATTTAAATAAAGTTAGTATTTTATATGGGATTAATGATTGAAGAAGATTACAAGAGATTAAAGAATATCGAAATTATGTTGCAATTTATTCGATGTTTAAGTAGTCAGTTAGTGAATAAGTCGACTCTCGTTATTTTGAACTTCAAGGGACTCTTAAAATATTACGAATTATTGAATGTTTGAAATATTAAAGTTTAGAAATATTAAAGAGATTCTTTAGGGGACTTGTGATAACTTTGAATTAAAGATTGAAGAAGATTACAAGAGATTAAAGAATATCGAAATTATGTTGCAATTTATTCAATGTTTAAGTGGTCAGTTAGTGAATAAGTCGACTCTCGTTATTTTGAACTTCAAGGGACTCTTAAAATATTACGAATTCTTTAACGTTCGAAATATTAAAGTTTAGAAATATTAAAGGGATTCTTTAGGGGACTTGTGATAACTTTGTATTAATGAGAGATTCGAAAAATCGCAGGTTTGAAATAACGAGAGCCGACTGCATTGTAAGTATACTACGTTCTCTAATTCAAATTAAATAATTTGAATCAGGCACCTGCGCGCTAAGATTCGAATAGATTAACGAGTATAAGACGGCACTATTGATAGAACAATTAACATTGCGAGTAGCGGAACTGTTATTTGCATAGCCAATTGAGCAACATTTAACAGCTCTAGCGAGTATTGGTGCGTCTTCCCTGATATCACTGATCAAAGAACACTGCCGGTATGTAAGCATTTATTGGTTCTAATATGTTTTCAACAACAGCTCATAACAGAATACTGGATATTTTCCAGTTTTGACTAAAGAGCTCGAGCTTGCCATGGTGCTATCAGAATCGTAAGGAATGTCCTCCAATTGTAAATTATAAATTATGTTGCAGTTACTCCAAGCAAAACAATAAAACCCGCCTAATATTATAATATTATTTTATTTTTACTTTACTCTAATGTTTATTTTTGTTTTTATTTATAATTATTATTTTTTCTATGTACCAATTAATATTATACTTTTTTTTTTAATAAAATTTGTATTTCATTTCTATCATGCATATTGTTTCTACTTTGACATTTCGGGTATTCCATTTTATTTCAGTTTTAAAACAATACATTTTTATATAGTATATATATATATATATATATATATATATATATATATATATATATATATAAATTGTTAAATAAATAATATATAGTTTAAGTGGAAATTATGAAAATATATTCAACAATATTAATATAATGTAATGATTTTGCATTTCAATTTTATTTAACTTCGACTTCTTAAAAGAAATTCAGTTAATAAAAATCGTTGTTAAATTAAAAATAATAATAATTAATATTGACATTTTCATCATAATAAAATTTATCATATTAAAAATGATTATTAAGTCCGTGCCCTCTGGTTTGTATATTTGTGCCTTTTGAGAGATTATGACGTCACTCTGTTGGGAATTTGTCACTTGGCGTGACTTGCGCATTAAATACCATAAATGCCTCTAGCGACTCACCTTCTCATAACTATCGAGTTTCATTATATCGATAGTATTGCATATAATATTACAATTATAAATTAAAATATTTGTATTGTATCGGAACCAGAATATGTAATAATAAAAATATATATTCCATTTCAAATACTGAAAAGTATTTAAATTAGTTTCTCAGCACAAAATACCACAGCGATTTTACGGCGGTATACGATACCATGCGATGTGATACGATACGATATTCGGTGGGAACCATCGATAGCTTTTAAGCAATATTAGCCAGCGCTAGGCAAGTAGATATCGCTCATCCCTAAATCCGATTCAGTTCATTTTCGGTTTTTGTGCGCATCGGAGTTACCTATATGTCAATTTCGAGGCGTTCCGACATAAATTAAAAACTAATTTATAGTAAAAGACGCGCTGCAGTCAACCTATATATATGTATATATGTATGTTAGCTGCAAAAAACGAGCACAAACAACAAGAAGCGGCTACCAAGTGATTACGAATTTGTATGTTTTCATTGAATTGTTGATACACATATAAGAGTTTTTTGTAATTTTTTTTTTTTGTATTTCATTTTGGTTGTTGTTATTGTGTATCTAGCTGCTGGTGTTGAATTTTTGTTGTTGTGATATTTGCATATTAATGTGCAAAATGTGAGTTTCATGCTGAAATTGCGCGTCCGATTGCCCTTTGTCTCATTCTATTGTTTTAGATGTTTTTTTAATTTTATTTAATTTTTTTTTGTGTGCTTTGGCGAGCGCGTCATCATGAAGAAAAACAAAAAATGCCCAAAAAATAAAACGGCACAAATTTTGCGCTCGATTTGGTGCGCGTATGAGTGCATGTGTGTGTGCTTGAGTGCGTGTGTGTGCGAGTGTGATTGATGTAGTAATTGATTAATTGGATGCTACGTCCTGCACATTATTGTCACTAGAGCTGAAATAAACAAATTTTGTAAAAGCCGCCAAAAGGCGAACGAACCATATCCGCAGTAGCAGAAGCGCAAGCAGCGGCGTCAGCGTCAAAGAAAGTGCGGCCTAGCTGCCAGTTGTATGTGTGTATGTGTGTGCGCAGAGCAAAGGCAAAAAAAAAAAAAACCCAAACTCAAAGTATTCATGTCTTTATGTGTTGCTGTTGGTGCTGTTGCTTCTGCTGCTGTATAACGGGCGCCGTTCGTCGCATAGCAAAAGTGAAATTTCTACAGAGATTTCTTTATTATTTAAATTTTTGTTGTGCTAGTTGTTTGCCATTCTTTGTGCATTGTTGTTCTCCTGTTGTTGTTGTTTTTGTTGCCACTGTCACTGGCAACGCCTCTGCTCTCTGCCATCTAGTGCGTTTGCCATTCAAACATTGTTGCGGGCTTTTTATCAATGCTATCAGCGGAAATATTTTGCCGCACCCCGCTTGACCTTATTCCATGCACATACACACTCACACACACACACACACACACACACACACACACACACACACACACACACTCTCTCTCTGTCTCGCACATACAAAAGAGTCCCACATTACGCTCTCTTTTAATGCAGCAGCACAGTCCACCCATTGGCCTGTTGAAGTCCTCCCTGTCTGTCACCCGCATTAATGTGAGTTTTTGGTGTTCTCTGTGTCTAGCTGAAGTTGACTCATTCTCTCCCAACGCGCATTCCACATTCACATTACATTCATACTTTAGCTTCGTGAGCAATTTACACACACACACAAACACACTGTTTTTGTCTATCTCTCTCGTGCTCACACGCGGTCCACCCACTTACTCTCTATTAAGCTGCTGGTATTTTGAGCACAGCTTATTGCAACTCTTGCAGCTCTCTCGTGCTGCGTTATTTCTTCTGTTCTGCTCTATCAATCAGCAGCAAATTGCAGATCGTATGTGAGCATACGCAATTTATGTGTGCGTATGCGTATAATTGCGTATGTGTGTGTGTGTTAGTGAGTGAGTGAGTGTGTTTGTCACCTCTGCCTCCTCCCACATTATTCATAATACGTTTAGCAAAAACGTGACTTCAATTCAATTTGGTATTTTTGGACGATTGTAATCTCAGCTTAGCGCGGAATCACTAAATTTGCTTAACTCTTGTCTATGCACGATTTCAAATATTTTATATGGAATTAGAATTTTGTTAACTTCCGTCAAGAATTTTCGTGGAAAAGAAAAACTTTTCATGAAAAAATCTGTAAAACATGACAAAAGCCATAAGATATTGTTTTTTCTTAGAAAAGTATTATTTCTTGTCTATTCCATTTCATTTGATAAGAAAGTTAAGCTGAATTAGTAATTTTCTATTAAACATTCATCAGTCAGCAATTGTATAAATTAATATCTTTGTCGTACATATGAAATGCGAATTAAAAAAAAACTTATCAGTTTGCATGTACAAAAAATTCGAATCCATCCATCGAATCCAAGTATTCCAATCAGTTCTTATCAATAGACAAAGCTATTTACTTCCTTTGCCTGCGAAAACAAACCAGAAAGGAAAATCGTAGAAAACAAGTTCAAGTATGAAAATATGACTTCGCCTTATCTTAAGAATGTCACAGTGCACAATTCATGGATCTAATTGAGGGTATTATTTGTGGAACAATTTCATTGCTCAATGCAAGGGAAATAATTAGCTGTGTGAAGCAACATGAGCCGTATATCGCTTAGGTGGTCATATCGGTATAGCTAAGTATATATTTTTAATATGCGTATCATATTTCTAGTAAATTAGTCTTACTATATTTATTCTATGGCGGCGTTAGTAAACAATAAACGTGTTTTGTTTGGGAACATTGAATAGTTCTTGAACCTAACTCAACAATTGCCAGCTTTACAATGTTTCTGGATATATGTACATTTATGGACTGCATAAGACAAATTAGTAATATTCGTATTACAAATAATGAACTACTCTAAAATGAAAATATTTTATATAATATTTTTATAGTTTCCATTTAAGTTGATTTAATAAATAGAGCTTGTAAGATTATTGATCTACCAAATCATTGCATCTCAAACTTTAGATTAATGACTGTGATTTTTGACTAGAGATAATAGAGACTCCTTGTAACATTTAGGTATAGGCGCATATCGATGATTTGTCAAAACATGGCGAAGGAAAACAGCTGCCAAAAATGAACTAAAGTGATCTTAATTGAGGGACATGACTCAAGTCGAATTAGAATATGCGTAATGCATAGACACTCAACATTCGCAATATTTGTGGAGCACGATTCGTAGATAGACAATCTAATTTTTCCATCTCTTCTCGACTCTAAAGGCCATAAAGTTTGTATAGAGACGAGGTCTGTTTAGCTAACATCAGATTTGTTTATCATATATCATGATATACATATTTTATATGATGATATATGATCATATATATCTTCGCATAGAGAACTTTTCATTTGATGGTTATACATAATTTACGCACACATAGGGACTACGTTTAATAGAATATTTCAGCTTCGCCAGCTTCTCGACTTCTCTATTGCTTCATGGAATTTATTTAACGTATTCCTCGTATGCATTAGGGAAAACTAAAAAGAGTTTCGTTTTTCGATAAAATTCAAATCTTTGATTCGTGTTGCTCACCTTGTTGCAAATTCCTCATGTGGCGTCATGTGATAAGTGTTAATTTTTTGCACTCGTTTTTTCCTTTTGCTTAATTTTTTGTTTTTTGTTTTTGTTTTTTTCATGTCGAGTTTCTAAACTCGATGCTAACTACAACAATTGAAGAACTTGTTTTTGTTGTTGCTCTTTTTCGCATCTATTGTGAGTGGCGCACAATCGTGTGAATGAATGTAAATGCTGAAATCAACAATAATGATAATTATAATAACGATGCGCATGACACAATTCTCCTAACTCTGATTTTCTTCTGTGTGTCTTTATGTTTGTTTGTTTTCATTCTAAGTAAGCTACACTATATCTTAATCTTTATTGTCGCTTCGTTCTGCTTCTTTGTCTTGTCAAATGACTCCAAAGTCGCCTCGTCGTCTTCTACTTTTGCGTTTTATAACCTCTCTCATTTACCAGCACTAGCCTAATTTATAGCCATCAAGCGGCGATTTGTGCCAATTCCTAACGTGGCCCAACGAATCAAGTCGAGTCCATTAAACTAAAAAGAAACTCCAGATACAAAGTAAAAAACTCATCTTTACCGTAAACTTTGTCGGCTTCCTAAAGAGGTAAAGCGTTATGCTTGACTATGGGTCTACTTGTTGAATAACTTATGATTAGTTGGACAAAAACTAGAAGAATATGGAATTTTGTACCTAAAAAATTACTTTGGGAAGCTTGTCTTGAAGCTCCGAAAAAATATGAGAAAAAGTTGCGCAAATCTTTATAATAATGAGCAAAAAACAAGCGATCCTAATGAGTTTAATATTCTAGATCTGTTATTATATAAGCGTCTGACAAGTACACCACAATGTTAAATGTATATAAAATAGATCCACATAGAGATAAAGCAAGCTATATCATATGCGAGGTCATATATCAACGCGATGATATGATCTATTTGCTAGTTTTGCGACTTGATTCTTTGCCCTAGATAGATAGAGAGGTATAAAAGAGAAGAGTTCGTTTTTCTTTAATGCTTCTTTCTGTGCCTCGTTCTCCCTATCGGTAGATCAAATTCTATATATCGCTCGTGATCTCTTAATATTCATGTTAATCAGTCTCGATCTGATTCTAAATCTATCTCAGGATATCTGTATATCTAATTCTCTTGATCATTGTGTATATCTATCTCTCTATCTCTATCTCTTTGTTCCATCTCTACCTCTCTTTCTCCCTTTCTTCTTTTTCTTAAGAGATCTATAACAGTTTATCAAAATAGCGCTTCAATTTCTTGATTTTCAAATCCATTTCAAACGCGCCGAACATGGTGGTAAGAAAGTTTGTACATACACATGTTCACACACACACACACACACACATACACATTTACACATACATACATATTTCCATATACATGAACTTGCATATCTCTTTGGAGATCTTAACTATTCGTTGCACATTAGTTTTTATTGTGCTACGCTCTCAGCTGCCGCTGGTGCTGTTGCCTTGCTTTTAATTACAGTTTCCCCCTTTTAGTTAGCTTGGTTACTCTGGCAACACTTCCCACGCCTTGATTGTGTGCGTGTTGTGTGAAATTCGCGTTATCTTTTGGAGCGAATTCAACTTGTTTGTCCCCTCAGTAACAAAACGCAGCTTCGTACCGTTCGCCGCTTGCCTTGAACTTGGCCAAACATGTGCGTAGAAAGTTGGGCTACATCGAATGCCATATTCGCCGTCTAGAGCTTTAGCTGACAGTGCGCAGCTATAAATAGCTACAATGATGCAAAAGCAAAAAAATGATGAGCAAACAGCGACTGTGATTTAGCTCTAGCTACAACAACAACAACAACAACAACGAGCGCACTAGCTAATTGTGAATTTAAGCTTAAAAGCTTTCAAAAGCTGTTTAACATAATTCACATTGTTTTGTTGTTCATAATTGTTGTTGTTGTTGCTGTTGCTATCGCTCCCATTTGACATTGAAAGCGCTGGAGCTGGAGTTGACGCCGACGTCAGCGCCAGCGCTGCTGTTGTCGCTGCGCATCACAGCACGCGACTGCGCAGCTGGCGGCGAATTCGTTGCAAACCATTGTCGTGAGTCACGCGGCCAAACACACCACACGCTTAAAATCAACCGTTGCGTTCAGCTTGTGTTGCTGTTGCTTTGCTTTTTCTCTCATTTATTTTGTTTGTGTCTTCTCTTTTTTTTTTTTCACAACTGAGTGAACAGCAGCAAAAACATAACAGTTAACAGTTAACAAAACGAAAGCCTACAAGAAAGACGGCAAACAACAAGAAGGCGCGTTCTTAAATTTTGTGTTCGTCGTTGTGTTAGTTTTTAGCGTCAAAAGCGTTAGATAAAATAGTTGTATGTACATATTTACATTTACACTTTGAATTATAAAAAATTACAGTCTAAAAATATCTTTTATCTTTGTCAAGCATTGCTGTTAATATAAATTAGGTTTATATACGAGCGTATATAAACTAATTTCATGTTCGTAGTCTAGAGTCATAATACATAATTACATTAATTATGAAAAGTGAATATTCACATTCACAATCAGCAGGTGGGCGTGTCGTGCCCCCACCACCTGTCGGTTGACAGACGCATTCTCATTCTCTTGTCCATGGCGAGACTCAGCTGTGCCGCGTTTTGACTAATAGATGCAATTCGCCGCATCTACAAATTGCGGTAGATTCACACAGTGCACCGAAAAAGAGACAGCGACTAGAAGCGAAAGAGAAGAACGACTTGACGACAACCTGAAACGGGCCAGCAATCTGTGTGAACAAATGTGACAAGCAAGATTTTTTCCCTGTACGCTCGTCTAGGTCTTTTTTTTTCGCATAACTGATAAAGCTTGGGATAGTTTAGATATATATATCTACTAGATCGTTACAAACTCAGCACATGCAATATGATATAAAGTGGAATGGCATAAAAAAAAAAAAAAACCAAAAAAAAAATTATATATGAACAAGTAAAAAAGTAAGAATAAAAAATATAGAATAAATAAAATATAAATGAAACCCAATTTTAAAGAAAAAAAATTAATAAATAAAAAAAAATAAATAAATAAAAAAAAATAAATAAATAAAGGAAAAACTACAAAATAAAAGAATTTTTTTTTTTATTTTTAATAATAAGAAAACATAAAAAAAGCAAAGCAATAAATAATTAAAAAATAAAACATAATTTAAAATTAAATAAAGAAGAAGAAGACTAAAAATTTTGTAAAAACATTAATATTTATATTTAAAAACCTATTATTTATAGATTTTCCAAACATAAAATAAAAAAATAAATAAAAAATAAAAATAAATAAATAAAAATAAATAAATAAAAATAAATAAATAAATAAAAATAAATAATAAATAAATAAAACGTAGGGATAGCTAACAATCTTAATTTATATAAAGTATTGAAACAAATTAAATTAAATTGAAATAAAGAGAAATGAAGATAAATAAATTATTAATTATTATTAAAATAAACATATAAACACAACTGCCTGGAAGAAACAAAAATTGTCATCTGGTAAATCCCAAAAATCCCAAAAGTTCGCACAGGGTATCTTCAAAATAGCTAAGACTCTTAATTTGTTGCCCCTGTTTCGACCGGTTTCTATGGGTTATGCTGCGCGAAGTATGTTAATAAACTTGGGATTAATTTTAGGAATTCGAAAGATGCAGAAAATAACAACAGCAACAACAGAAAATCTAGTTATACGTGTGTGTATATCTAAATATGTATGTATGGAGCAGAGTTTTGCCAAGATAAGTGCATATAGACACACACACACACGTATATACACACATATATATGCATATGTATGTATATGCATATATGTATGTGACTGCTTTATTGATGCTGCGTCTTCTGCCACTCTGCCACCTACTCGCAGTGGCATCTGCATTTCTCGGTGGTTTATTGAACTTAATCTTGGCGGAAGTCAAGTCGAATCTCTGCTCTCTCACTCATTGTTGCGATTATTATTATTATTATTATGGTTGCTCTTCTTAAACGTTGCAAATGGCGCAGCAAAATAAAACGGAGCTGCAACGTCCCAACAACGACGCTGAGCAACTCCGAACGGAGATCTTGAAAGTCAATTGTAAATGAAAAACGCAGCTGCATTTGTGAGTGATGGACTAGACGATGTGTCGTATATATGTATGTATTTGTTTTGTTTTTAAATGTAGAAGATCAGAACAATAACAATTAACAAAGAGTTTTCAAGTACTTAAAAAAGAGGAAATTAAAAACTAATTTAGCGTTAGCTTTAGGTGTATCACAGTAGATTTTTAACACTCTTATTTTCATTAAATTAAATATTCTATTATTCAAATTTATATTTTTATATTTCATCGTCTAAAAAATGTTTACATAGGCTCAGATTTTAAATACAGATTTAAAATACAAAGCAAAATAGATATTTATTTAAAATATAAGTGTAATTAGATTTATAAAATTAAATTTAACTTATTATAAAATAAAATAAATTAAATAAAATGAGAAATAAAAAAAAACTGAAATGAATAAATAAAAAAATTAAACAAATAAAAATTGAAAAAGATAAAGTAAATCAGCAATTACACGAATAAAAATTAAAAAATAAATATATGCATTAATATAATGTATACAAGTTTTTATTTAAAAAAAATCAAATAAAAATAATAATAATAATATTTAACAATAATAATAATAATATTTAACAATAATAATAATAATATTTAACAATAATAATAATAATATTTAACAATAATAATAATAATAATAATAATAATAATAATAATAATAATGAATAATAACCATAAATAATAATAATTTGTACAATATATTTTAATAATTGTTTTTCTAAATTACATTATAATTTATATTGCATAATCATTGTTAATACGTCGTATGCTCAAATGAATCAATATTTCAATCAAACCAAATTGAATTGACACGTGCTCCGATTTGGATTTCACCAAAGCCTTACAGAATTACGACGTAAACTGTAGCTAAGTAACCACAGAATTGCGTCAAGGTTGTACTCAACAGTCAAACAAACCACAAGTTGTAACAACAACAACAAGATCAAGAACAACAACAATAACAGGTAGCAATCACATACTCTAAACATAACAGTCTAAATGTATAAAAACCCATTAATTTAACAGTTAGCTTAAAACGCAACTAACAAACAAACAATTAAGTGCTCTCAAATGGGGGAATGCTCGCATAGGTAAATACCCTGTTGGTAAAAACTGATTCTTAATAAGAATTCCATATGTTTTTTTTTTCCACATTAAGAGACTAAATCTAAAATATTTAAAATATATATTTATATCAAAACTAAATATAATGTTGCTTGCTAACTAAAGCTTTAAACTAGATTTTTATTGTTATCGATATACATATATCGAAATCGAAAATGTACTGAATGTAAATAAGGAAAAATAAAATACTCTATTACAAAGTAGTAAAGAGTGTAGATCGTGGATAGATATTAGATCCAAAGTTAACGATCTAACAATGTGGATCGAGAGCTATAGATCTTAAATCTCAAAATCAATCGTGTTAGATTGTTGATTTTATATCATATATATGATATATGATATGATATATGATCAGAAATCGTATATTGTGCAAAGTAGATTGAAGAACTTCGATCGTAGATCATATATTTCTTAAATGGTATATCGTACATTGACAATTGTAGATCGTAGATATAAAGTAAAGTAAAATTTACCAAAAATAAATAAATAAATCAAATAAATATTGTGATCTATTAAATTGATCAACTCTTTTAAAATCCACCGGGTACCTGCTATACTTCTACAAAGTGTAGCCTCTGACCTTTGTTTGGTGGGTACAGGGTATCATAGCTATAAGAACATTGGCTTAACATTAACCGTTGACTAAAAACGAGCAAAAAGCAAATGCCAACCGAATGGCGGCCCAAAAAAGAGTCGGAAAAATAGAAATATGGCAAAAGAGAGCCAAAGCAAAACTCATATAAAACACGCACGCAACGTAAAAAGCGTGGCTAGAGGCGGTCTGGTCTACAGCAACTGTATGTAACTGTTAGCTGATTATCAGAACCAGGCCAAAGAGAGCGCACGCAAAACACCCGCCAAAGCAAAACTGACGCCAGACCAGACCCTCTAAACTTTGCTGAGAAATACGTACATACATATGTACATATGTACGTGTTTGGCGTCTACGAGTTGACTGCACTTTGCGGCATCGGCATATACGCACATGGCACAGGCACATGCATATATACATTTATATATGCGTATACATGTATGTATGTGTGTGTCTGTGTGCACGTCAACTTAGTCTTCAATAGCGCCTTGGGAAGGGGGTGAGTTTGCATGCTCAGAGCAGCACCTTTCATGAGCTGACTACACCCTCGCCCGACAGTCCGACCGTCCGTCCGTCAGTTAACGCTTCAGCGAGTCGCAGCTGTTGGTGACGTCACTGACGCAACCACCAAAAGAAAATGTCTAAGACAACCAAGAAGCAGAACAATCAACAGCAGCAGCAATAGCATATACATATATATATATAAATATAAAATATACTATATACAATAAAGCAAGTTAAAATTCAAAATTATGAGTAATAATTAATCGGACGATCCTATAGAAACCAAAGCAAAAATTGACTATATAAATAGTCGATACAGTCTGTGTATATAGCATATGTTTATACATATTATTTAATTGCTGCCACACAATGCAAGAAAAAAAAAAAAAAAAAAGATAAAGAGAAAACATCTAGATTAAAAGCTAGAACTCGGAACTCAGCAAGCCAGCCTGCTTAGGCACCAGAATCTGTTTAAAATCAATTTCTAGCAAATAAATATTATTCCGTCTGGTCGATATTTGGCTACTCGTTTCCAATATTATGGCAAACACAAGTCGTGAGCACACACACATACACACACAGTTAGACACATTGTGTATGATTGCCCAAAAACCAAAACATGACGAAATTTGAATACACTCTTCATCAGCTCTTAAATTGATACGAATCAGAAATGAATATATGCTAAAATAAAAGCAAAATGCTATAAAAATAATAATAATTAAAATATATACAACACTAAAAAAATAAAAAATAAAAATACATGCTTAAATAAATATATTTATAAATACATGTATATAAAATACATGCTTAAATATATATATATATATATATAAATACATGTATATAAAATACATGCTTAAATATATATACAAAAATACATGCTTAAAAAAAATTAAAAAATCAAAATAAAATACAAAATAAAGTATTAAATACAATAAAAATAAAAAAAACTACAGAAAAATATTGAGATAATAAATAAATAATAATAATAAAATAAACAAAATTAAAAGAAAATTTTAAAAACAAAAATAAAATGTTAAAAATATATAAAAATAAAATTGTTCTTGAATTAATAGGAAATAAAAATAAAACAAAGTTCAAAACCCTTAAAAGAAGTTAAAAAAAAAATAATAAAATACAAAAATCAATAGAAAAAAAATTATAAATAAGATTAAAATGTTTAACAGATATAAAATATAAAATTAAATTAATAGAAAAAAAAATTTAAGAGAAATTAAAAAAACACATTTAAGCTTTTTTTTTTAATTTCTCTTAAATTATAAATAAAATATATACATATATAAAACAAATATATACTTAAATGAAACTATTTGAATTAATAAGAAAGAAAGTTAAACTATTAGGAAAAAAAAAAAATTAAAAAAAAATAAAAATAAATTAAAAAAAAATAATAATTTCGAGGTACCCATATTTATTTGTTTACAAATCAATAGAGAACGAAAATAATAATTCAGTTATTAAAATTTGAGTAGAAAGCTATAAAATTATAGAAGAGGTTTGTCTGATTTGCCACGCCCCAAACGGGCGTGGATAGAGACGGATACTATGTATAATATATATTCAAATATTATGTTTCTGTTGGGCTGTTTCCATGGATTAAACTTACTGCTGCCTCTATATTTTTATAGACTAATTCAAACCAATGAATTATGTATACATTTTGTTTTATTATATATATATATATATACATATACATATACATATGTAAGTATATATAACCCGAAAAAAACGTACATCAATTGAGTCTAGCCGCATCTATTGAGATTCAATTGGGAATTAGTTTGGATTGTTTGTTATTTGGGGTTGGATTGTTTAGCTCTCTGTCTGTCAGCGCGTCGCAATGACGTCATCGCATCTGAAACTGTTTCTCCTGCGTACGGTAAAAATTAATTTCCGCAAACAAAACAAATGGCTAAAATAGAGTTCTGCTCGGTTTGGTTCTCTTTTGCTGCTGCTGCTGCTGCTTGAGAACGCTGGGAAAATGTTTTTCTTTTGTTAAAAAAAAAAAAAAGCACTGCCCATCGTTCGTATATATCTTTTGTTATGTTATGCTTTTGCCGTCTCTTTTTCAATTTTAATTTAAATTGTTCTCTTTCTTTGTTTTTGTTATTTTGGCATTTTTGTTTTCTCTCTCTGAAAAATTTGGCCCAGAAAAAAATTAATTGTTGCGTGCTTTCGATTTGTTTTTATTAAAATTTTTGCATTAATGTTTTTTGTTGGTTAATCTCAACGTTGGTCTTTGATTTTATTATTGTTCTTTTTCTAGTTATAGTATTATTTTATATTTTATTTTTGCGTAAAAGCAAAAGTAACGAAAAGCTTAAAAATAATTTGGAAATTATAAATTCCAAGTAGAATTTTGTATTTGCTTACAAATTATTTATTTATTCATGATTATAGCACAAAGAACATTTCACAATTTATTTTATTTTGTAATCTTGTTCAGCTGCTCTCTAAGTGCCATTCTTATCTCCCGCTGTTCCTGCTCCGTCATTTCTTTAGCTTCCTTAAACAGCCTCAGGAAGTCTCCAAGTCCTTGCCATATGGTGGCTGCATCATTAGCATGTTGCTTTTGGCCCAGAATTCGATATAGATTTTTTGTTCCATTTCGCTTTTTTTTTCTTTTATTTTGAATTGGCACAAATCGCAGACGAGCTAAAATACGTCCAAGCAAAACATCTGTCAAAAATAAGTCAGGGACATGAGTCAAAACGAAATCCAATAGATGTAAATCATGCAAACATTCGCTTTACTTTTTGCTAACAAACGCAATTAGTCGTCAAATGAGTTTATTCTTGTACAATTAAAATAAAAAATTAAATAAATTTAGAATAAAGTGTATTTAATTTGGTTATTATTTTAATTTAAATTAGTTTAAATTCATTAACAAAAATGAAATGAGTATACTGTTTTTTTTTTTAATTTTAATTTTTTTTTTTTATATAATATCCGTCTTGCTTCCAATTAAAACTTTTTTGAATTTCTTTTATAGTATTTGGATTTTTTCTATCTCTCGATAATACTACTTCGATTGTTCGTAAAACCAATTTTTAGTTTTTAGTTTTTACCATTTGCAATAAACAACAAGTAAAACTACCAAAAATACATGAAAAGTTTTGCTTTTACTAAAATGAAAATTAGAATAACTAACCCAACTAGCGAAGCAAAATTTTTTTTTCATTTTCATGTTTTTCTCTTTGTAACTTTTTAATTTGATGAGTCACAGAGAATTTTAGTAGCGCATGTGAAAGCTTAGCAAATTTCTGTCGTTGCTGGCCTCAGAAGTCTACTTAATTTATGATATTAACAATATTCAAATAGAAAAAGAAAAAGAAAAAAATGAGCTTTTAATGCACTTTAAGTTTGCCCAACATGTTTACTAACTCGACGCACTTTTTAATTATAAGTGAAAGTAGGGCGGAAATATAATTTATATATTTGTATTTGTATTTTAAAATTATATTTTTGTATACATAACTATACCTTTTCACTCCCATTGGGTGTAGCATAAAACTCAAATAGCCACCGAAAATAAACTCCAAATAAATAGAAAATGTGCGTAGAAATCTATATACATATATAAGAAAACTTAAGTTGAGACTGCTCGTCTGGAAGATCCCCTGAACCCTGCAGACACATGATATTCCAATCATCCTACGCTTAAATAACAGATACATAACATTGTCTTGTAGATGCATTATCTGCATCATACTGTTAGAGCGAGATAATATCATACTTAAGTTACCCATTGAAAATGGGAAATCAGGGATAGTGGTTTTGTTGAAATGTATGTAACAAGCAGAAGGAGGCGTGGCAGACCCCACAAAGTATATATATTCTTGTTCAGGGCGACGAACTGAGTGGATTTAGCCCTGTTCGTCTGTCTTTCCGTATGTATGAACGCGTCGATCTAAGAAGATATACAAGCTAGAGACTTGCATTTTTTTGTAAAACGTCCGTATTTAGCGCGCGCATATCGAGCTTATCACAAAAAATCGATAACTCGTCCCGTTATTTTGTTATCGATAAAAACATTATCGAAAATCAGTTTATAGAATTATATCTCCTACATCATTAGAGCTAGAGTCTCCAAATCTTTAAATCTAGACTCATATGTACTTTCTAGAATTTCGGATTTTGTTATAATTCTAGCTTACTAACAAACGGAGTTTTTCTGACCTGTTCCATTCATGTGCAGAAAACCATTTTACACGGATTCCCGTTTTATATTATATACATTGTATTATACAAATTCTGAGTTAATGTCAAATGTTGCATACAATGTATGTATTCAGAGATACCTATATAATGTTATAATTCAGAATATCACTATCTATCAAATTCTCAAGCGAATGAAAAAACGAAAAAAAAAAGGCGCGCCAAAGAAAGCTAATCAGAAATTGATTGCATTAACGCGTAATTTCATTAATTTTATATACAAACACACACACACACATATGTATATATATATATATACAAATAGTATCTGTATGTGTGTACGTCTGTGTGTGTTTGTGTGCGATGAATCAATGGGTGTGCAACGCCTCATGTTAACTGGCAAATTTTCAGTTCATTTTTGCTAGCGTTTACGTTGCGTATGAGTAATATTGCAATAAAATGACCAAGTTGTTAATTTGCTATTGCGGTTTCATGTACATGTGTAGCGCTTGTCAACAGCATCAAATACAATGGCAACATATACATACATATATAGCAATGATACATATATATAGAGATATCTATACAGTGAGGAGAGGTATATACATATATTGTATATATAGACTTATAAGATGTCTACCCATTGAGCAATTACAAATTAGTCTTATCGTCTCTATATAAACATTATCGCATTCGATTGTTATACACTCACACACACGCACTGTATACAATTTGTTCATATATGTATGTTTGTGTATATATGTATTCAAAAATCGTTGGATTTTATTTTGTTTATCCTTGAATCGAAATGAATGAAAATTAGTTTGCTGACAGAGCCGCTAACTAGTTGAGTAATTTGAAGACTATTAAGTCCAACTGCTTCGATATAATTAATATATATACATATATATATGTATATATAATTATATGTTTCAATTTATATACAAATATATGAAATATATGTATAAAAAAAATATCTGTTTACTTTGGTTAATTGCCTTTTTCCGATTCATTTTTTCGGCAATCTTATCATTCTTACTTATTTGAAATGAAACACAAAATAACAAGCAATATTCTAATAAAGATTAGGAAATTTTGAGTATTCATCAGAGAAACACCCTCAGGATGTGGGCTGCTCCTTTCCTTAAGCCCTATTGCATTATTTGCCCAACTGTCTAGTTGATCTATGTAGTTTTATGTAGTAGGTATTACTTGGCTAATGGTCATATATGACTATAGCTTGAGTCTATAGTCCTTGAATACCGATTCAATATTTTGTGGTACTATTTATTGAATAGAATAATTCAAAAGGAATAAAATCATTTGCTATTGTTGGTTCTGATTGGGATATTGCTTCATTTTAGTTGGTTTCTGTTGAAGAAAAAATAAACACACAATGTAACCAACTTTCTTTATTACCCACAGCCAGCTATCTTGATTCCTTGCTAATTTTGTATACCTCTTCACGAAAGTAAAATGAGTATATTGGTTATGTGCAATGTCCATCTGGCTGTGCGTCTGTCTCTGTGAACGTAAACCCTTTCGATGGAATATGTACAAGATTTGCAGATTTAAAGCCGTGAAAAGTTGAAAAATAGATTCGACAGCGTATGGATAGTGAATGAGTATTGTGCAGTCGGTAGCGACCGACTGCAATGTACTAACTTGTTTAATATTGGCTTAAGAAAACTTTGACTAACCTATAAACAAATTTCTGCATGGCCCTGAATTCATTGAAAAGTCTCATTCAGGGTATGCTCGTATTTTTTTCCTTTACCAAAGTCTATGTGTAAGACGGAAGGAGACTGAACCTATAATTATATATGTATGTATATACATACATTTATGTAGCATATATATGTATTTATGCCTACATATATGTAATCGAGTCGATATGTTTCTAATTATTTGCAATTTTAAAGTTTGCTTTACATATGAAATCGTTTTGCGAAAGGGCACGGCATGGGCTTTAGGGTATACTCTATTTGGGCACGCCCGCTTAAAGCGATTTGACTCGTTTTTCTTTTCTTTTCGTTTCGTTTCATGCTGGTGTGACTGGAAATTTAGTTGAGAGAGCCGCCAGCTTAGCGGGGCGTGGGAGTTTTTGTGTTCGTTTTCTTTTGTTGTTTTGGAGCTCCACTGTTGTGTGAGTGTGTGTGTGTGTGTTTTGTTGTTGTTGTTGTTTTGCTTTTGTATAGTTTCAGGTCTATTGATTGACGCGCTCGTTTGGCTGCTGGCGATTACTCATACGCCGCGTGGCACTCGTCGAGTTGCTCGTTGCTGTTGCTGTTGCTGTTGCTTGTCGTTTGTTTGTTTGTTTGTTGTACTTGTTGCGCACATTAGTTTAGTTGACAGCTGCTGCTGCTCTTCCCAGGCATCGTCATCGGAACAGCGTCTAACCGAAACTCATCTCATTTGACAACAACAACAGCGACCACAGGCGATTCAAGTTCAGTTGAGCAGCGCACATTGCAGTTCTTTATTTTGTGGGTCAACTGCGGTTACTAATACTAATGCGCCACTGCTTGGGCTTCTCATATTTAATATATACACCTTTTTGTTTTAGTTTGTCAAAACAAATGTCACTTGTTGTTTGCTATTATCTTAGCTGATTCATGTGGCTGAAAGCCTTCATTCATTCAAATATTACGCACGCACATACATGCATATGTACATATGTATGTACCTACCTTATGGCCACATAAATCACTTTCGTCATAAACATTTATAGTTGCTCTTCCGCTTTGATCAGCCTATACAGACGATCATAATGCATATACTATGTATATAACACTAGCTCTGACATAATCAAATAATTTTAAAATTTGAAAAGAAATTCACTAAAACAAAATTGTTTAGTTGCAGTGCAAATTATAAATTATTTGTTAGTTTTTTTTTTTTTTGCTTTTGATTAATTCTTTTAAATATTTCATATTTGAGCATGGGAGCTGGCAGCTTTCGACAACGCCCATTTGCTTATCTTCATTTAGTTGAAATTTATAGTAGGTTCTGCTTGAATAAAAGCTGATCAAATCACTATTGACTTAATGCACTTATATGTAATGATTCATTATTAATTAAATAAAGTTCATCTAGAGAGTTAATCAAAGTTGTTTTTATAAAATATAACTTTCAACTATTCCAATTAATTTAAACTCTTATCAATTCTTATCTGAAAGTAGCTATAAATCAAATAATGGCCAACTTTTATTAGTTTATAGTTAGACAAATTGCAATCGATTATTATCGAATTGACATTGATCGACTGACAAATTTCACAAATTATCGATAACCAATTTGGGTTAATTTGTAATATTACTTTAAGGTGTATCGATATTAACTGGCGATTCGTGGTACGTTATCCTTTTAAGAATCCTATTAAATTTAATCGTTATCAATAATATTTGTCAGTAGATACATTTTCGATCGCTATATAACATGTATATAGCTTTTTATCGATAATCTCAACGGTCTATGACAACAGCCTATTAAATTTAATTGTAATCGATAATTATCAATAGATAACTTGTTTGGCGCTTTAACTATTAATAGATAAATTACACATAGCTTTTTATCGATAGCTAATGACGTCCAAACTGTATAAATATATCAATAAGTAAGATATAGTCTTACTATCGAATCGATAAATATCACTTTACGTTATCTTTAAACAATTTGTATTGAAATGTATTCTTATCAAAATGCTAATCGTTAAATAAATTGTGTTTGAATTCGATAGGAAAGTTTTAATCGATAACTGTATGTATGAACATTTCAATAGTTGCAATCGATAACTGTATGCAGAAGCTTGTCAAGCGTGTATGAGGTAATTGTCTTATAAATCGAACATTATCGATAAAAAAATATTGCATACGATATTTAATAAATTATG
Source organism: Drosophila mulleri (assembly GCA_035047565.1). Lineage (NCBI taxonomy): Eukaryota > Metazoa > Arthropoda > Insecta > Diptera > Drosophilidae > Drosophila > Drosophila mulleri. Next base: position 52,170 of record JAWNPK010000169.1, read on the forward strand.
CTGGGCCATCAAGAGACATATGCTATAAGATTAAAACAACAAGCAATAACAAATTTTAATTAATTTTTTCTAATTGTCGACTTTGCAATATGATTAGCAAAGTTAATTTATCTAGAATCAATATAAATTATTAGCAAATTTAATAACCATATTTTTTTTTTTATTAACTGTAAACATGAACCGTTATGGCTAGATATTCCCACTGGCAGCGGCAAATCTCATCAGTCTATGACAAGAGCTCATCAGCTGTTGCGATGTAATTATATCGCACTCTTCCTCTTCCCAAGTCTCGCTCCCTCTCTCTCTCTCCCTCTTTCTCTCCCTCTTTCTCTCCCTCTCTCTCTCTCTCTCTCTCTCTCTCTCTCTCTCTCTCTCTCTTGCTGTCTAGGCGTTATCGCACTCTTGCTCTCTTTGGCTTGGTTCTTTTTATAACAAACTTGATCTCTGGTCTCGGCCCACTGCTGAATTTTGGCTGCTAGCCAAATGGCCACGTGGCTGGTCAATCAGCCAGTCAGCCAGAGCGTTCATCTAACTGTGTGTGTGTGTGTTAGTTTGTGTGTTTTTCTTTGAGTGTGTCAATTGTGTTGCGGCTATGTTTCTGCCATGCCGCTGCAGCCAAGCCATACGCAATTTTACGCCTTAATTTATTGCAATCGATGACGGCAACGCGTCGGTCACCAGAGGCTAATTGCGAATGGCGGCCACAGAAACAGAAACAGCAACAGCAACAAATTGTTGTTGCCATTGCTGTTGTTGTTGTGCCTTTGAGTTCGGTTTTGGCCAGCTCTGCATTATGCTATTCACATGCCTGCTGCGCGCTGTGCTTGTAAAAAGTTCATTCAACCGTTATATTTGTTGTTGTATTGCTGTACCTTGCACCCAATGGCCAACGGGTATGATGTGCGAACTGAACGCGGACTAGTTGTGGCTGGCGATTAAATATATAATTTCAGAATCATATTTGAGATTTCCAATACAATTTGCAGATAGCTTTGGCACAGGGTATTTTGCAGTTGATCATAGACCACCACTTTGTGTCATGCTGTAATGTTTCATTTGCCAATTTGCGTAAAGTAGCCAAAGGCAACAAAAAAAAAAAAAACAGCATAGCTTTTATGCATTACAACAATAACAATGAACTGAGATCGGTTCGGGCATGGGTAAAACTAACAATATATACATATATATGTATATACATATATGTGTATATATACATATATAAAGTTCATAAACGTTTGTTCATTCATTTATCCATATCGAAGACAAAATGCAGCTCGAGTATGAATCGAACCAGTTGTCGCAGTCGTATCGAGAAACCATTAAATAATCCTATTTAGAGTAGTTTAATCTAGTTTTTTTTTATGGTAGCCAAACTATAGAAAAACCAAGATGGAAAGAGGCAAAAACCATTAATGACATATAATTATAGTTAGCTATGCAGGAAGTCTGTGTAAATGGCAGCCGTTAAAGGCAGGTGTCACTGTGTTAGCTGGCTTATATAAGACACAAATGTTTCGCCAGTTATGAAAGACAGCACAACAAGTCAATACCCCTGGCACATACAGGCCGTATATGGTTCAATTGTTGAACGGTTGAATGACTTGAGAGTCAACGACAATGGCAACGGCAACTGTCTGTCGCCGGCTATTTTAGCCATGTCCCAAAACAGGAAGCCCAATCGAAAATAGCTAACGAAACTATTCAACCCTTTCTTTCTCTCGCTCTATTTTGCAGCTAAACAAACAGCAAACGCCAGAGCGTGAGTGAGTGAGCGTTTGGCCAAGAGACGAGTCTGTGTACAGCGCATCTGAATCCCGCCCGGACAGCAGTCGCCCCTCCTTCCCCTAACACGTTCCATCGCCATGAGCAAGAAACCGACGGCCGGCCCGGCGCTCCACAAGGTCATCATGGTGGGCAGCGGCGGTGTTGGTAAATCGGCCCTCACCTTGCAGTTCATGTACGATGAGTTTGTCGAGGACTACGAGCCCACCAAGGCCGATAGCTATAGGAAAAAGGTAAACTCCATTGATGGAGGGGGAGATGGACCAACAGTTGTCACGAACATACATATCTATACATCTATTCATCCCGTTCAGGTTGTGCTCGATGGAGAGGAAGTACAAATAGATATACTAGATACAGCCGGCCAGGAGGACTATGCAGCGATCAGAGATAATTATTTTCGCAGCGGCGAAGGTTTCCTCTGCGTCTTCTCAATCACAGACGACGAAAGCTTCCAGGCCACCCAGGAATTCAGGTGAATGAGTGTGTGCCTCTCCGAGTGTGTGTCAAGTGGGCGTGTCAGCCCACAAGTGTGTCTAAACAAGTCGCACAGCGGCGTCGCTGCCAACCAAGTGCTGCTGTCCCAGCCACACTTTCTAATTAGTGGCCCCAGGTCGGAAATTCAAAATCTTAAAGTCTAAAGTAATTCCTAGGCAGTAAATTTACGTAAAGTGCAGTCCAACAAAACTTTTGCTTAGAATAAAGAAATAAAACGAGTTATCGATTCCTATCGATAATAAGGAAGGTAGATGAGGAGTAAAAAAGAAAGTATTTAAGATTCAGATATATCTATATAATCTTTTAGTATGTATTATGAATGTACTTTAGGGGATTTACCACATCTTCTGCTTCTGCTACAATCATAAAAAAAAAACTATCGAATAGGCTACACTGATTTATCCTGAATCGATTATTGATTATATAATAGCTTATATCTATAGCAATGACAATCGCATTGGGAATGCTCGTCAATTCCGTACTGCTCTCCCTCTCGGTACGACATCTACATATTTCAATCTCTCATAACTTTTCATAGATTAACTGTAATGCATACAAAGAATGTTCTCATATTGTTTGAAGACATTTCAGATTGTTAAGCTTTGAGGAAATTCGATCAAAACTTTGTTTAGATTAAAGCAGTTGATCCATCCTTATAGAAAGTGAATGGAAGAGGCAATATAATCTGTTATTAGCTTTTAATTGAGCTTTAAGCCAAGTGCGGTTGAGGCTGATACACTTTATAAATGCATTAATGAATAGATTGAGCTATTCCTATAACATATAGACATAGACACATAGCATATAGATATAACATAGGTATACATATGTATGTGTGTGAAGGGATAGTTCCTTAAGTAAGCAATTCAATTCATTAAACCAAAAATTTGTATGCAAATATTCATTTCAAACTGATCTTAATTAATGTTAATGTGAATATACATATACAGTAGAATCCGATTATAGCGACACTCAAGGGACCGTCGATTTTACGTCGCTATATCCGGAGGAAAATTTGAAAAAAGTCGTCGGCATAAGCGGATTGTCGTTAAAAGCGGATACGTACTAAGCATAAGTTTGTATAGGGACCAACCAAAACATCGAATTTTCGTCGACATAACCGGTTGGACGCTTTAAGCGGAGTCGTTATAACCGGATTCCACTGTATGTATATATATACATTCATAGGACTTCTGATGCTCAGGCTCATTCGATTACTTTAGTTACTAGCATATGTTTTAGGTTTTTGGTTTAGCTTTAATGTCTCCCGGTAGTTACCGATAGTTTGCTCTGCTTGCTCGATAGTTTGCTGTTAATCAACTTATTGCTCACTTGTTAGGCTAGGCCCATGTTTTTATGCTCCCATTAACCTCATTTCGCGCAGAGAGCCCCGAGGCGGCGAATGAGAGCGCAGAGAGTCTTAAGTTAATACAAACAAGCGGCGAGGGCGCCTGTTAACTGAAATATGACAATTATGAAGTGTGACTGGGTGTGGCTCAGCAGGCGCGATAGTTAGGCCACAAGTTGAGTGAGTGGGCTGTGAGTCATGGCATGGCATGGCATGGCTTGGCGAACCATTTGATAAGCATTTTATCCCTTACTTTGGCAAATAGTGTTGGCTGACGAACCTATTCCATTCACTCACACACAGAGAACAAATATTGCGGGTGAAAAATGATGAGAGCATACCGTTCCTGCTGGTGGGCAACAAATGCGATCTAAATGACAAACGGAAGGTGCCGCTCAACGAGTGCCAGGTGAGGGCGCAGCAGTGGTCCGTGCCCTACGTGGAGACCTCGGCCAAGACGCGTGAGAATGTGGACAAGGTAAGTGCGGAGAGGAGCATGCAAATGACTTTTGACTACAGCTCTATCACTCTCTTGCGAACTGAATCGGAATATGAATCAATCTATATACATATATACATACATATATACATACATATATACATACATACATACATATATGTATGTATATATGTATATGAATATTTAATGTAACAACATTTGCAGAAACATTTTTGAAGGCTCTTCAACAATTGGCTTAAACAAGAAAACCCAGTGAAATGTGGGAAACGAATATGAATTATGAATCATGAATGAATCAATCAAAAGGCAGAAAAAAATGAAACCACAGAAAACGAAATGCAAAAATTTATTGCACACATTTTATTCGTTTTTTTTTTCATTTCGTTTGTTTTTATTTTCTCATATATATACATATATATAAAGAATTCATATATATGTAACTTATTATTCATTTTTAGTTTATGTGTGTTTTTGTATTTTGTGATTACCACACACTGTAATCAGCTGCAGCAACAACAACAACAACAACAACTTCAACTTGAACTACTCACTCTCATATTAGTTCTCTTCTCGTCTTCTGTTACGATTCACATTTTTGTATGCTTATCTAAAGCGTTTTGCACATTGCAAATCTTTAGCCAAACTCAAGTACGACACACGCATACACGCACACACACGCACAGACACACACACATAGTTATCAAGAAAGCTAGTGCCATATCAGTGAGCATAGTAACGTTTATGCCATGAACTGTTTGTGTACTCAAAACGATAATTGACAAACTGATTTGCGTAATTGGATTGGCATTGCAGCCGGATGGCTCTGATTCTGACTGACAATTAACGTAAATACGGCCTTAGTTATATAAGTATTATTCATATTTTATTTTGCATTTTTCTACAAATATTTATTTTTAAATAGTATTTTTCAATAATATTCTCAAGGCGCGGCAAACTTTCAAAATTGATTCAACTATCATTTTGAATTTCTAGCAAACACACTTAATTGTTTTTAAAATTATAAATTTAAATAGAGGTATTTAAATTAGGAATGTCGAATAATATTTAAGAATTATAATTTAATTGAATTTTTTATTTTAATAGTTAATCATTTAAGATAATTTTTATTGTTTTAGTTTGTCTATTCAACCAAAATAAAATACATAAATTAATAATAATAAACAATACTAGCAATCCTTGAAATATATTTAAGTTAAATAAGCAGTAATATTTACTTATATTAAAAAAAAAATTAATGTAATTGTTTTTTTTTTTTTTTTTTTTTAAATTTCGATATAGAGTGAAAATTCAAAAATTTCTTTAATCAGATCTAGCTGAAATATGAGATATGAAGGCTTTGAATTTAAAATATCATTCAAATAGATTAAAATAATACGAGAAATCTATTTTACTTTATATAGAAACGCATATTTGTGATTTAGTTATACTTCTTCCAGTATAACTGTAACCACACATTTGTGTAGAAATTCAAAATTCCTTCAAATAAATAGATTGAAATGCAAATGAAATATTTAGAAGAAATACGTCAAAGAAATACTGAGAAGTATTAAAAAAAAAAAATAAAAAAAAATTACCTAGAAGAAATATATTTAAATGTAATACCTAAAAAAGTAGTTAGAGGAAATACTTAAAATAAATAAAATAAAATAAAAGAAATATTTAGAGGACATAATGCTTATTAAATTTTAAATTTTTTAAATATTTTTCAATCAATTTTATTTGAAATTTACGTTTTGGAAACATTTTTGAGCTGGAAGAAAACTAGAAATTTGTTTGAATGAATAGAGCCTAGCTTGTCAAATTCCAGAAAACGGGCGATTAAATGAAACTTGATATCGAAATTATCGTAAGAATTGTATTCAAAATATCGCTATCGATTATAGATCGATAATCAACAATATTATCGCTATCTTTGTGGCTTATAGATGTCGTGTAAAGCCTTGAACCAAATACATTTCAATGTTTTCATTTAATTATTGTTTTCATTTATTATTTTTCATTTTTCGTATTGCCAGCGCGTCATTGTTCAATGTCTCACAATGAATGCAATTCAATGTTTAATGTCACAAGAAACACATATATGTAAACAAATCCAGCTCCTTAAACACTAACTACACACACTTATGTTTTTAGCGCTATGCTTAAGAAAAGTTAATGACAACAAAAATCTCTTAATATATCCACATTTTCAACAGATATATATATCTATATATACATATATATATATACGTACATGTATGTTTTATTCCCATCACAATTGCAGGTATTTTTTGATTTGATGCGCGAAATAAGATCACGAAAAACCGAAGATTCGAAAGCCACGAGCGGGCGTGCTAAAGATAGATGCAAGAAGCGGAGACTTAAGTGTACCCTACTTTAGGCATTAGGTGCATACGAAACAACAATTAAATCTCTCTCTCTCTCTATATATATATATATTTATTTAAATTTAAATTTATTTAAATCTCACACACACACACATACACACAAACACACTTTGCGTAAAACCTTAGTATTACATATCCCTTAAGTACATTCGTAGTTTGCCCTCTTTCGCTTTTGGCTTTTTGCAACACTAAAACTCCACTTTGGTTCTAACAATAACTAATTAATTAATTAATTTAATTATTTGATATGATTTAGATTTAGATTTGATATCGTTTAATTACATTTTTATTTTACTTTGACTTTATTATTTATATGTATAACAACATAAACAACACTAATAATAAGTAGAAAGACCGTACAGATCGGTTAACTACAATATTTACTAACTCAAGCAAACGACCAATCGACTCAGTGAACTAACTACCTAATGAGTCCAACATGTTTGTCATCGATATTGTGTTAGTAATGTATTGTATTTACTAAATTGTATTCTAAGTTGATCGAACTTGAGCAGAAACACAAGTTACTTAAAAAAAAAAAATATTAATTACCTAGGGCGTTTTCTTCCTTTTCGCTTTAGAACTGAATTCATAAATTTACATTAGTCGATATCAAATTAATCGATATGTTGTCTTCTAAGTTATCTTCTTTCCACCGAACTTGAGCGTAGTACCATGTTATTTTATTTCCAAAACTTGAAATATGATATGAATTATATAGGATATGTTCTTCTTATTAGTTTCAGAGCTAATCAAGCTAAAATTTTATCGATATGTTATCTTCTAATATTATACTAAACTGAACATTGAAAAGATCAAAAAAGGAAATACTTTCGAAATTCAAATCATATACAGCTTTTTCTTGGCTACAAAGATGAGCTGTACAACAAATATATCGATATCTAATTTCGATATATTTTAATTTTAATATCGAAATGAAGTTTCTAAACGTAAATTGTACTTCTTTGGTTTTTTTTAAGTAAAAAAAAAAAAATCCAAAATATTTATCGATATATTGCTCGTAATCTAGAACCATTTATACATTTATATATCAATTTTGCCTTTGGAAAAAATTTTTTTTTTTATTAAAGCATCAAAACGTTGTGCTTTAGCATTATTAAAGTTTTTCCCAACTCAAATATTAGACAATTAAAAGCTTAAGAAATCTGTTCAACTTATATATTGTATAATACAACTTATAATTCAATTTTAGAGAACATCGACTCTTTAGGCTCAACAGCTCATTTGTACACACACCTACATACTTACACATATATGTATACATAATATATATGTATATATGCATAGAAATATGTTCAAGTTACGTAAATTTAGCATAATTCGACAATTGACGTAGAGTCAAGACTGCAAATTGAATTGAGCATAGAAAAGCCAGCAAATAAATCATCAAACAGCAAAAGCTTAACTCAATTGAAAATGTATACATTTTATACTCATTCACGAAAGTGAAATGAGTATATTGGTTTTGTCCGTCTATCCGTGGCAAATCGGACAATAAGTCCGGCAGTGTTTGAGCCGTAAATGAGTATTCTATAGTCGGATACCACCGACTCCAACAATTTCACATAAATATTTAGAAATATGAAAAGAAAGCATGCTTTTTGGTTTGCAGTCTTGGTATATACATACATACATACATATATCATAAATATGTATGTCAATTTTGCAAAGGCACATTTCCATTTAATTTATAAAAACAAACAAACAAACAAACAACCCCGCATAGCTATTAAGTACTATTATTTGCTTCGGTTTTCTTTTTTGTTTTCCTTTTTTTGTTGTTGTATTTTGCTTTAGTTTGGATTTTATTTTGGTATTCTACTTTCTTTCAATTTGGTTTTATGGTGTATGAAACTTTTTGCTTTCGGTTTTAGACACTTTCAAAATTTTGTAATTCTAGAACAAATTAACTCCACTCCCCCTCCCCCATAAAAAAACCCGTAATAATGAACAATGATAATAAATAATTAGCAACATGTTATTAATCGTTATCATTGTGTGCTCTTCTGCAGGTATTTTTCGATCTAATCAGGGATATTTCATCACGCAAAAAACAACGTCAGATGGACGTGAAAGAGCCGGCGAAGCCTTCTCCTTGCTGCCAATTGTTGTAAAAAAAAATAATAAGAAATACGAAAGGAAACAGAGGACAAAAACAAAACGAGAAACAATATGAATCGAGCAACTGCGACACGAACAACAGCAATCGCAGACTCACATGCAACACGACACATGGAACAACAACAATGGCCACACGGATATGCCGCAAAACCGACTACAACAACAACAACAGCAACAAGCAACAAAATAATAATCAATAATAATAATAATAAATTGTGTTATGTTAATAATATTTAGTAACAAGCAGCAGCAACAACAACAACAACAAACAAAAAACTCCTATCAAAATTTTGTGCGACATTTCAACGATGATTAAAATTTACAAATAAATTATGAATGATATGTAATATACATAATTAAATCGAACTCTTCAGTTTAGGCAACAATAATGCTAATAATAATAATAATAATAATAATAGAAGAAGAAAACAAAGAAATCAAATGTTTTACAGCACAGCGCCAGCTTTTCATTTGTAATTGAACAAAATAATTATATATAAATTTAGCAAGCTGAAATAATAACAAATTTATACAACAAATATATTCTATCTTTATTTTTTAATTTTATTATTATTATTATTATTATATATATATATATTTTTTTTTTGTATAAAGTAATAGCAAAATGTCAAGCAAGGCAAAGGATATACACACACATATATATACATACAGAAAAGCTTTTTATAAATATATATATATATACATATACATACACACACACACTCAATTTAAATACACATAATATTAGTTTAAAAATATATAATTGTAAAATGCAGCTGCAGGTTGATATCAAACTCCATCTCTAATAATGATATTACATGTACTTTAAAACAAAAACGAAAACAAAGATTAATGAAAAAGCAAAACTCTTATGCAAATTTTTGTAATTTTCTAACTAGCCACAAATGCAAACAAAACTTAATCTAAAAGCTAAACTATAAAATAAAAAAATATAATATAAAATAAATAAATTTAGCTGCTTCATTCATTTGTTTCTTCATACTTTCGATATACAATTTTTTTGTAATATTTTTTTTTTTTTTGTATTTTTATTTTGTTTATTTGTTTTTTTTTTTTTTTTTGGTTTCTTGCAACTGCATTCTGTATTTTAGTATATAAGCTATTATTATTATTATTATTATTCTAATTATTATTATTATGATTATTATTAGAATGGTAATGCCTACATCTAATTATTATTAAATATATAAGTTATGCAATTTACTTGATTTTTTCTCACTGTGCATTTTGCTATTCAATTTGCTGAACACATTCATCTTTGATCGAACACTTTGTTCATTTTGTTTTTGTGTATGATAAATTATATAAACAGAAATCAGTAAAACGAAAAATGTTGCTATATATACATAGATTATCTATATACATATATAAATATATGCATATGTATGTATATATTACGATAAGGGGCCTAGGGAGCAGCAGCAACAGCAGCCGAACATCATTTTAAGCGTTCTACTCACACACACACACACACACACACTTCTTTTTGCTCTCACTTCTATACACATACACTCAGTCCCTTATATATATTATATATATATCGGAATCTAAATAAGAGTAACTACTTTTTTTAACATCAATAGCAAAGCATTTTTTATAAACTATTATAATGATTATGAGTAAAACTGGATACAAAACAAAAACAACATATGTTTAGCTTGCAAATAAACAAAACTATGAAAAATAACAACGTCTTTTATTTATCGATAATTACTAAACTTGCTTTGACTTGTGCTTTGATATGGGAGGTCATCTGTTGACTTAATAATCAGTTATAGGTTAGACAATATCTCTTACATCATGAGAGCGAGAGTATACAAATTTTGCAACTTTTTGTACATGTTTTTATACTCATTCACGAAGTGAACTAGTATATTGGTTTTGTGCAATGTCCGTCCGTCTGTTCATCCCTTCGTCCGTATGAACGCAGTTCATTTCGGCGCTATTGAAGCTAGAGACCTGAAATTTGGAACACATACTCGTGTATATCTCCCATTTATAAAGTGTTAAATTTTCCAGATCAGCCGCCCCCCAGGGGCGTGGCAAATCGGAAAATGCATTTTCCGGTATACCAAAAATCATGTTAGTTGAAGAGCTAGAAAGCTGAAATTTGGTATGTAGATCCGCGTTGACCACCCAAGTCCAACAAGCTATGGTGGAAATATCTACGCCCATTAGGGGCGTGGCAAATCGGATAAAACTGTATCTCCTAGAGTTTCAAAGCTAGAACGTTAAAATTTTGCACGTGAGCTAATGTTATGTTTCTATAAAAACTAATGAAAGAATATATATATGCGCTCACTAGGGGCGTGGCAAATCGGACCTAAACATATAGTGATTTTTCAAATATGGCTATATTTTAGGCATTATTGTCGCTAGAGACCTAAAATTTTGTATATATATGCGGGTTGGCCACCCAAGTCCAACAAACTATGGTGGATATATCTCCGCCCAAAGGGGGCGTGGCAAACCGCAAAAGCTTATATCTCCTAAAGTATAAGACCTAGAAGCTCCAAATTTTGATATTTGAGTTACTGGTAACCTCCTCTATCGATGCCCTAAAAATAATTGTTACGCCTTTTTAGGGGCGTGGCATATCGAAAAATATCCTGTAATTTTCACATTTCTGGGGCGCAAGCATCCAAATTTCGCAATTAGGTTACTGGTAGGTCGTTCTAAAAAGTGGCCAAAAATGTGGTGTCTACGACCAGTAGGGGCGTGGCAAAGCGCAAAAAACTGCAAACTTAGCTACTGAATATCTGATGGGATGTGAATAAGTATTTCGCAGTCGGTAACGCCCGACTGCAACGTGCTTACTTGTTATATTTTCTTTTCTTTTGGGGGAAAAAATTAAATATATGAGACGAATGCTTTATTTACCGCCTCTTAAATCGTCATTCTGGCTGCTGCTTATCGAGTAAACCTCCTCTTCTGGGGTTCAAATCCATCTTGGAGCCAGAAGCTATACTGTATTAACTTTCAAGGGGATGCCCCTAAATATGCTCTAACTGCTTCAAGTTCATACTTCTTCCGGCGCAGAACCCTTTTCGGTGAAGCCACAGACCTTTTCTGCAATTAAAGATAAAAAACAAAATTCGACAATTTTCTCCATTCTATTTAGGTACTTTCGAAGGTAACTGTGATCGGAGAGCTTTTGATTCACCGTGCTTTCTCTGCGATCACTGCTCTAGAGCAGATCTAGATCTGGGATTATTTTTGCACTTCATCTTCTATACATGCACACATTCGAAGGGTAGTACCAGATTGTACAACTTTAATTATGAAGGACACTGTCCTGCACTGACGTGTGTGTGTGATATGATGATGGGGATATTAGCTCTTTGCACCGCCCTGGGGATTTCCTAGTCGAGTATTTGTTCTGCCTTCGCCGCATTGTTCTCTTCTATCTTCCTAGCATTTAAAATACAATTTTGACATTGCTTTGAAATCACTTTTTTATTTTCTTTCTTGCATTTTTGTTTTCTTTACACATTTATTGAATATATGTATATATATATATATATATATATTTATTCATATATATATATATATATATATATATATTTCTTTTTTCATATATTTTCGTTACTTATTTGTGTTTGTTTGTTTACTTTTGTTGTTTGTTTTTTCTGTACGCTTTTAAAATTAAGTTTACCTGTTACAATTACAGCTAAAAGATGTTCGTTTAGTGTATTTAATTTATGTATTGTTTTATTTTATTTTACTTTTTTGTTTTTGTCTAATCAAACATTTATAATTTGCAATACTCCCGATTTGTTTTTATATTTATGTTTACTTTATAATTAAGTAAATAAAAAAATATAGCATTTCTAAAATGAAATCGTTAAGTAATTGTATAAACGAATCGAATTTATAAGTTTAGAGGCTTAAAATAAAGTATTATGTTCATTACTTGGCTACTTATGCAGGTAGATTCATTAAATATAAAAAAATAATAATAATAATAAAAAAAGGGTGAAACATACTAAATTAATTACTTAATAAACAAACATATAAATATGCAGATCTTCAAAACGAATGAACTAAATACATTTTAAATAGTCATGTCAATTTTTTTTTGTTTTTAAATTTTTTTTAGTTTTTATTGTTATATTTTTTACATATACTTTTATTTTGTTTTGTGTGTTTTTTTTTTTTTGTTTTTAATTTTTATTTTTAGAACTTACAGCTAAGCATTTTACATATACATTTTAACATTTACACAAACATTTATGTCACTAAACCTAAGTTCTTCTTTATATTCCCATTTTTGTTTTTGTGTTTTTTTTTTTGCATTTTGAATTTTAGTTAAGTTTATGTTTTCTCTTGAAAATAGATTCCAACTGCGTTGAACTTTATGTTTTTAAAAAATTTTCTGGTGTCAAAATAAATTTTAATTTATTTACTTTTTCGTTTTTCATTTTCATTTCTCTTTTCTTATTATAAATGTATTTTTTTTACTTTTTATTTATTTATTTTTATTTTTTTCCTGAAACTGAAGTGTTGGAAACTTGTCTTAAAATGTTAGCACACATACATGTACACATATTCACACGCATATGTATGTGTTCTAATGAAAGTTGTCTACTGGTTTGAAAAAAAAGTATTTACAAATAAAAAATTATCAAAATGAAATTTTATCTATTATATGTATATCGTATGTTTAGTATGATTGTTTTTTTTTTTTTTTTTTTTTTTTTTTGGTTTGATTTTTAATTGTTTTTTTTTTAGGCTTGTTTTTCTGTACTTATTTATTGCCCATTTTCATCAGATTCTAAAAGTTTCTTCTCAAATAAAACTGTGTTTTTTTTTTAATTAATTTTTTTTTTTGTAATAATTATTTATGGGTTTTCATCGATTTTGTGTGTTTTTTTTTAAAGATTTTTTTCCTACTTTTTCTTGTTTTTTTTTTAGTTTTTGTTTTTTTGTTTTTTAAATTTTTTTTTGTTGTTGTTTAATACTTTTTTCTTAACACTCTCACACATACACACGCATACACACATACAAATACACATTGAAAAAATGCTCGAAAATATAATATTTAGTTTTGTTTTTTGTTGTTTTGTCTTCTGCCTTAAATTTCAAAGTTGTGTATATATAAATATTTCATACAATTTCTTCATATTCATTATATGTTGTTGTTGTTGTTTTTTTTTTTTTTTTTTTTTTTGTTAAATATATATGTATATATATTTATAACTGTGACTAAAAAATTACATTAGATTTTGGATTTGGTGATTAAAGTAGAGCTCTTAAGGCGTTTGTTCAGATATCTACTCATCTTTAAAAAATATATAAAAAATATAATAAAGAAAGGGTCGATTTGGCCGTTCAACGCACATTTTTGCAACATTTACCACTATGGTCGAGAGATAAAAACAAATTACGATAACAAAGTAAGCATAAAAACAACAAAAAAAAGTATATAAATATGTATATATATAGATAAATAGAGAGAGAGAGAGAGACAGAAAGAGAGAAATTTCTATTGATTGCAGATGTGTAAAGAGCTGTAGAACTAATGCTTAAAGAATATTTATCGCACGTGTGTGGGTTGACCAATGGGTTAATTAATTAATTAATATATAAGCACAAACATATGCATATATATATATTGTCTATTTGGGGGCTACGTGTTAAGAGAAATCAACTAAAAACATTCCAAGACTCTGCTTGCGCCACTATTGGGGGTATTCACTGTAAGTAAATCGCTTCTGGATAACAACAGGAAATTGAAAGGTGAATAGCTCGAACTAAACCTGGTTGCCCGACGAATTCTATCAATCATGAATGTTAACGGCCCAAGCCACGTGCCACAGAATCGATGTACATACATATATAGACATTAAACATTAATCATGTGAAGCTTACTTAGTAATGTCTGATAAGTCTATTGTTAATCTTGTATTTTATTGTTTTATTTTTGTGTATCGTGTTGTGTTGTGTTGTGTGTGTTGTGTGTTGCTTATTGCACTATATATTGTTTATTTGTTTACTTGCTGTTTGCTGAGACACGCGTAGCTAGGACACATTGCTAATGCATGTACGAGTATATGCGAACAACTGTATATCACTACAACGACTACATATGCCTATATGGGTCTAATCAACGTACACACATACATCAAATACATCATCATATATGTCTATAAATGTAAACATATATGTCTATATACACACACACATACATACATACATATATATATATATATATTATGAAACTCAATGAGAATACAACAACAACAAAAAAGAACAGCAAAAAGCAGCTTGTGATGTACGAACATAGGAAAACATAAAATATGGATGGATGTAAAAGTTGACTTTGATTTCGGCCAGGGACATGTGATACATATATAGAGACTCTTTATACAATATATAATTTTGTGTGTGCTTCTCAAAAGGAGTTTTCGCTTCTCTCGAGCCCATTTATACATATATTAATATGATCTAACGCGGGCAGGGATTGTATTTCTTGTTTTTTTGTTTTTTTTTTTTCACTTATTTGTTTTGTTTTTTAATTGCTCTACTTTCTCATTAGTTTTTGTTTGGTGTTATTCGTTTTTGCTTAGATGGTTTCGTTTGGTCATAGAGTACACAATTGCTACATATATGCTAACACACACACACACACACACACACACACACACATGCACATGGCATATACATACATATAAATATGTCTTTAGTTCGGCATTTTTCCCATTTGTTATACATAAAATGTTTGCCTAAAAAAAAAGCACACACTTAGACAGAGTTATAGCTACACACGCACGCACACACACACACACCTATATATATACATATACATTTTTGAATGTGTGCATACATCATATACCTAGATATGCAATGTAGTTTTATAAAGCGTTACCCATTTGGTGGTTTCTGTTACAACAGCGCATATAAATACGTTTTCATTTTGTTTTATGTTTTTTCTTTTTTATGTTACTATTAATTTCAGTTTGTGTCTGTCTATGTGTGTGTGTGTGTGTGTATTTGGTATTTTGTTGGTTCGCTAAACATACAACATTTATGTGTTTTTTAGTTTTTCTTTTTCTTTTTTATATAGATTTTTTTCTAGATTTTCGTTATACATAGAAATATAACTATATGTGTTTAGATACATGGTAGGTGGCTAAATATATGTAATATATACATATATATATGATGTATATATATATATATATAATAGATCTTATACAGTATGTTTTCTTTGTGTTTAAAATGTGCGATTCTCTCTCTGTGTGTGTGTGAGTGTGTGTGTGTATTTGTGTGTGTGTGTGTGTGTTGCTGTTGTAGCCCACTAGTTGCATTTGTTGTCTGCAATATTCTACATCTTCATCTTCCATCTTGTTGTTGTTGTGTTCTTAATTTGTTTTGTGTGTATAAAATTATTTATTAAAAATAATTTTCTCTTTTTGTTTAAATATGTATTTTTCTTTGTTTCTTTACGTTTTTTGTTTGTTTTGTTTTTGATTCTCAATATCGATGCTTGAATGTTGGGCGGAACTGTTATGCTTGTTGCTGCTGTTGCTGCTGTGTGCGATTGTTGTTGCTGCTGCTGTTGTTGTTGTTGTTTTTGTTGCATGGCAGAAATCGAAGAAACATAGAGTTGAGTACAAGACGCTTGTCTAATTGTTTTGTTTTCCATTTCCTTTTCCTTTTCATTTCGTATTTTGTTTTGTTTGTTTGTTTTTTTTTAGTTTTTTGTTAATTTTTTTAATTTCTTACATTGTTGTTTTTTGTTTTTCTTTTTTAAGGTGGGAGCTGTTGCACACAATTCAGTTGTTGTTGTTGTAGTTGATTTACGTTTATTATCATTTTAATTATTATTATTATTATTATTGTTGTTGTTGTTGTTGTTGTTGGTGTTGTTGCTTCTGTGGCCTCCTACTGCGCCGCAGTGCCGCTGCGTATCAAGAAATTGTAGTTGCGATCCTTGTCCGTCTGATGAAATCCCGCCGCATGTCCTGAAAGGGGATTACAAGTGGATTACAAATTGCTCAAGAGGTATATAGATATACATATATGTACATATACATATGTATATATATATGTATGTATGCGAATTCTTTGGAGCTGCCGCTTACCATTTGCTGCGGCCGCATTGGGCGCCGTTGCCGTTACAATGGTGGCGCCACCGCTGGCACCGCCATGGTACTTGATGTTGGCGCCGCGCGTGCCGCTCAGCAGATGCGCCGCCGCCGCCGCCGCCGTCTGCTGCAGCTGCGTCGGCGGCGAGGAGCTGGCCGACGATGCGGACGACACGGATGAGCTGGACGATGATGATGAGGACGACGACGAGGACGACAATGAGGAGCCATTGAACGAGGACGACGAGGAGACGCCGCTCGACGAGGAGCTCGGCGATGGCGACGGCGTCGATGGCGTTGGCGAGCCACGTGTCGTCAGCGTTGTGCCGCCCACATTGGGGCTGCCCGCTGGGCTGTGCTGCTGCGACGGCGACGATGCTGTGGGTGAACCATTGTTGTGGTTGATGTTGTTGTTGTGGTTGTTGTGGTTGTTGTTGTTGTTGCTATTCTTGAGCAGGTTTATGGCAACGGCGGCGCTATGATTTAGCAATGTGCCCTGTGCAAAGCCAACAATATTATTGCAATGCTTGCCGCTGTTCCCATTGTTGTTGTTGTTGTTGTTGTTGTTATGACTGTTATTGTTGTTGTTGTTCTTAAGCATGTCAATGGTAGCGACATAGGCTGTTGCGGCGGGATACCCATTCTGTGCAAAGCTGACAGCAGCAGAGGTCACATTGTTGTTGTTGTTGTTGCTATTGTTGTTGTTGTTGTTGTTGTTGTTGTTGTTGTTGTTGCTATTGTGTTTGCCGCTGTTCGCGTTGCTCTTGCTTATCACAGATGATATGGCCGTGGTTATAAGCTGCATAGATGGTGCGAGCGAGATAGCAGCATATAGAAAGAGAAAAGGAGAACAAAGTTTAGCAAGCTTCGACAATTGTGTGTTTAAATTTTACAATAATTTGTGTAATACATTTATTTAAATACAATTCCTAAGCTCTACCACATACAGTTATTTTATGAGCTATCAAACGTTATCAAAGTATCTCAGCTGAATTTTGCAACATGTACTCTATAGTAAATTAAACGGAATAGATCTATTTGTAAGACTTTTTGCTTACCCCTTAAATGAGCTTTAGTATTACTGAAAATCTCCTTCACATTGTCAATATTGAATGCAAAATTCTATCTATGTTAAGGCATCATATAAATAATATAAGCTCCAGTAATCTTAAATAGAGTTGTCTCCCATATAAGCAGGCACAACTACAATATTTTCATGAACTATACTTATATACATAGTATATATATATACATATGTATATACATGACAAAAATTAGATAAAACTGGAGAATATATGGGTCCGTCGAATGTGGTCAACCTTGTAGAGGTCTGTCCAATATTGAAAAAGGGAAATCATGGTTTTGTTAAAAGTATGTAACAGGGAGAAGAAGGCGTGGCAGACCCCACAAAGTATATATATTCTTGATCAGGGCGACGAGCTGAGTCCGTCTGCCAGTCCGTCCGTCCATATGAACGCCTAGTTCTCAGAAGTTATAAGAGCTAGAGAGCTGAAATTTTGCATGTAGACTCATGTACACCATACGCAGTACAAGTTTATCATATTTTTTCGATAACTCATTCGATATATTTTTATCGAGGGTAATCGATAAGTTGATATTGTTTTTTCTGCCTTAACACTATTAAACCTTGAGACTTCAGATTCACTATGTATATACATTTGATGGATACATTTTGGCATTTAAAGATTTTGGATACCACGCCCCCTTCGCCACCCATTTGTAAAAAACGTATATCAAGTACTAGAGACTTGTGCTTTGGAATATACACACATTTACACATTCTGATTACGTTCATTAGGATTGTACGTCTACAAACAAAATTATTCAACAAATAAATTCTCATAATATTGCCCTATTGCTTAAAGAACTATTTCCTTTTTCTGTTTCGGATATGAAGTCTAGAGTTTCATTCATGTGGAGAGCTACGTAAAGCCTCTCAAAGAACATTCCAGTTAGTTCATAAATAGTTATATAAAATATAAAGTTGCTCAATTTGCACATTGAAATTTCGACTGGAACTGGAACTGGAACTGGAATTGGAACTGTTTCTATAACTGATTCAGCTGACTAGTTCATTACATTACATGCACAGCTCACTATTCGAGTTATGTGAACCAGTTGAATAGAGAACTGAGCATGGTTTAACATAAATTTGCAATTTATTGTATATGCTAGACTCGACTTTTGTCGCAATAGTTTTAATTTATTTGATTTTTTCGTTCTCTTTTTCATTGTCAACTTACACCAGCGGCAGAGACGGGCGCGATGCCATCGAATAGAATGGGCGGGGCTGCGCCGGCCACTGACAATGGAGATATCGACGCTGTTGATATTGATGATGATGACGACGACGACGATAATGATGATGGTGATGCTGATGATGCGGTGTTGGTGCTAACGTTGGCATTGCTGTTGCTGCTGGTGGTTGCCAGGCAAACGGCTTCATTGGCATCTGCAAAAGAGAGAGAGAGAGAGAGAATTTAATGAGATTTTTGTTCAGCTTCTGAAAGATGTTTAAGAGATAAACAAATATTTCAAATACACAAACTGCAGCTGAAGATCAATCGATCGATCCATGCGAATCGCACGATTTGTATTGCATAAGCTGAAGGTCGAGCGGGACGGGCAGCAGCGGACCAACTGCAGAGGTGCTGCAAATGATATGCAAAACTTGAGCTACTTTTCGCAGAGTGCTAATGCAAATTGTCGACAAATTGTCCAGTCTCAAGTGTTTCGCACTCGCAGTCGCAGTCGCAGTCGTTGCACAAGCTGCGCTGTGTTGGCATACAAATGCAGATATATACATATATACATATATATATATATATGCATATTTGTATATAATACATATTATACAGTCTATCAATATTGTCTTCGTACATCAACAACTTTTCTTTCTTTTGGTGTATTCAAAACTTCTCTATTATCTTCCCTATTAAGACCTCCTTCAGCTTAAGTAATGCTCTCTGTTTCTCCTTTGATCCGATTTGGATTTTGTTTTAGAGCTTTGCCAAATACATTGTAGTATTATGTGTATTATTACATAGTCAATGAAATACCAATATTCACAAAATTGTCCCTTTAGTCTATGCCAGATGCTATGCCACCGACTGTAGAAGCACTCTGCACTCATACGAGAATCCCAGGCGAGCATTATATTATCTCAAGTCATTCATTTTATCCTTATCCTTAGAACTGGCAAGCTTAAATTCCTCAATTTTTGCACAGCATATTTCAAATAGGTTAAAGTTCGAATTATTTAACTAAATATTTGGCCTGCCTCTAGATAGTTTCCAAAGTTCTTGGAGTGTGGAGTGTTTCAAATGATGTCGCTGTACGAATATATTATTGATACACTGTATATTCATATACATATGCATGTATATATGTATATATATACATAGGTATAGATCCAACTGCTTCCACATTGGCAATGAACCAACCTTTGTCGCTGAGTGGAATGCTCTGATCCGCGGGGCGTTTTAGGCTGCTCAGGCGCTTTTGCAGCTCAATGTTCTGTTTGGACAAATTCTCAATCTCCACCTCCTGCTCTCGATTGACCTTTGCCAGATGCTGTATAAAAGAAGAAGAAAAACTCGATTAAAATGAGACAGAGAGAGAGGAAGAGAGAGTAAGAGATAGAGAGTGAGGGTAGAGGGACTGGCACATACCACAACAGTTTGGTGCGCCTTATCGAGTATTGCCAGATTGGATGTCTTCTTGCGATCCTCATCCTTGAGCAGCAGCTCGTTCTTCAGCACCTCGTAGCAGCCCTTCAGGTGAGCACGCCGATTCTTCTCCAGCTTGTTGTGCACCTCACGCGTGCCCGCCCTAAGAGCACAATTAGTGGTTCATTGAATTAGTTGCTATTCAAATTAAATGAGGCCTAAGCATTACACTCCCTACATCTATAAAGCCAGAGCGAATTTCTGTTCGATTGAGGAAATATTTCACAGCTACATTTGATATAGATATAGTATAGATATAAACTATATCTGTAGTATATAATATAAACCCTAAAAAATTCATCTACATCACATACATAATGCCAACTGCTTAGGATTATGTTCCAAAAAACATTCTATTAACTAAAAGTATTTAGAATCTGTATATAGTTCAATGTATAGCTGAAATCCGAATAGACTATGGCTATACTAAAAGCTAAATATACTAAAAGTAATATTACGCATATATGTATATACTAACATGAATATACTGTACATATGGAGGTATATTTTAAAGAAATATTCTGTGTTAATGATATTAATATACTGCATCCTTACTAAAAAGAAATATACTGCATCTATACTAAAAGGAATTTACTGTATATACGCAAACAGTAATATGCTGTCTATGTATGAAAATACTATACTATATATGGAATGAAACGAAATATACGTAAGTATATAAATACTAACAGGAACTATACTAACTGCCCATGTACATATACCGTATACATGTATATTATTATTATTAAGTGTTGTATATATGTATACTAAAAGGAATATACTGCATCTACATACAAGATATACATATGTACATATATGGTATACATTGGAATATACTGTATCTGTACATACTAACAAGAATCTACTGTCTATGTAGATAGCTATATACTAACAAAAATATACTGTTTATACATATACTGTACATGTATATCATGTATATTATATATACTAACACGAAATTAGTGTGCCTATATGTATGTATATGTATATACCAGAAGGAATGAATATATTGACCATATACTTCACTGTATATGCAATAGAAATGAATATACCCTATCTATACATTCTAACAGGAATATACTGTTTATATACATATATACTAAAATATACTGTACATATACATCAGATAAATATACATACACATATGTACATATATACTAGCACGAATATCCTGTCTATATACTTCACTGTATATGGTATGAGTAGGAATATACTGCATATATATATATATATATACTAAGAGGAATATACTGTTTATACATATACTGTACATGAATGTACAAATATATACTAACACGAATATACTGTGCATATACTTTATAGAGTGAAGTATGATAGTTTAACTAGGAATATACTCTATCTATTCATACTAACAGAAATATACTGTCTATACATATACTGTATATAAATATGTATATCATGTCTATATACTAACACAAACATACCGACTTTACACATACATACACATGTCTATATATGTATGCATATGTATATGGTATAAATAAGAATATACTCTATCTATACACACTAACAGAAATATACTGTCTATATGCATATACTGAGAGGAATATACTGCATCTATAATACTCTATGTATTCGTTTCAGACTCATTCACTACAGACACTCACCCGTTGCTGTTGGAACTGATGGTGCGTCTGCGACCGCCGTGTCCGGCCAGCTGAGATCCCGCCACTGGCGCCGAGCTGGAGACGGATGTGGATGCGGCCTGGTGCTGGCTGTGGTGGTGGTGGTGGTGCGGCTGCTGTTGTGCGGTGTTGAAGATGGTTCGATACGAAGAGGCTGCGCTGGTCGAGGCTCTGCCGGTGAGCAGATAGCTCTGGGGCGCATCCTCCAGCCCGTGGGGTTGCGCTGAAATTTTATGGGAGGGCATTGAGTACGAGCGGATTCGGGCCTGCGGCTCAATCAATCGGCGGGTGGCCGTCGGGGGCGGGGTAAGCGTTATTTGCGATTTGGGCGTCTGACATGTCAGCGGCTGGAAATTGGCCAAGGTTAAGCTGGCTGCAGAGCCAACGGTTCCAACTGCTGTTGCTCCTCCAGCTCCGGCTCCGGCTCCGGCTTCGGCTCCGGCGCCGGCTACGGCTACGGTTCCGTTACCAGTTCCGGTACCGTTTGCAGTTCCGGCGCCGGCTATTGGCGTCTGCGTTGAACTGACGCCCTTGGCGTCAGCCAACACCAAATACTTGCACGGTAACTGGGAGCCAGCGACCCCTGACAGCTTGTGCTTCAGCGGGGGCGTGGTCCGAGCACTGCTAACCACAGCCGGCACCTGGACCTGCAGCGGCGATGAGCCCGATGCCAGCACCACAAACGTGGACCCATCGAACCGGCCAGAGTTGCTTGATTTTGTTGCAGTTGTTGTTGTTGTTGTTGCTGCTGCTGCTGCTGCGGCTGCGGCTGCTGCTCTGCCTGTTGCTACTTGTTGTTGTTGGGGGTAGGAGTTGGTTTTGGAGGAGGAATTTTCATCCTCTATAACAAATAAACGAAAAGAAATCAAAAAGCATAAATAAATGAATACAGGAAAAAGCAACAACAACAAAAGAACTCAAATTATAATAACTACATATGTATTTATGCAAGCGCAGGTGAGAAATTAAGTGCATGTGCATGTGTGTGTGTGTGTGTGTGTGTGTGTGTGCTGACAGCATGACAAATGGAGTGCGAATTTAAGGGAAAATATCTCACATCAAATGAAAAATTTGAAATGACAATGGAGATAATTGGCATGGAACGATGATAACTGTAAATTTATGTACATCAAATCGGTTTTCAAGTAGATATTGCCTAAGTATGTATTGTAAATATATATATATATATATATATATATATACATACATATATGATTATTTCTTTCACGATTCGCGCAATTGAACCGGTTATTGAAACGAACTGTGATTTAACACTTATCTAACATTCGTTTACTAGTTCACTCGGTTCACTAACTCAGTTCCAATGAGCAAAGTGCTGCAGAATGAACTACAGAGCTTATTCATTGAAAAGATCTAGAAGCATCATTGGTTATATAGCAGATATTATATAACTTTCTATATATTACTATATCTTTCTATCTGACTATAGATTTAGATCCTTCACAATCAGCTCAATTGAACTTGCTATTATTCAAGCAAGTAAGAACGTTGCAGTCGGGCGTTATCGACTGCGGAATACTCATTCACATCCCATCAGCACTTTCGTAGCTAAGTTTAGCTCTAATACTGTAGAAAATGCAATTTTTCTCGATTTGCCACGCCTATAGTGGGCGCTTTTTGGACAGTTCTTAGAAAGAGCTTACGGTAACCTAAGTGCAAAATTTAGATTTTTACGGTTTAAAAATATCAAAATTACAGGATATTTTTCCATATGCCACGCCCCTAAAGAGGCGTACAAATTTTTTTTTTTTTGTCATCGATAGAGGAGGTTACCAGTAACACAACTATCCAAATTTGAAGCTTCTAGCTCTTATACTTAGGAGATATAAACTACTGCGGCTTGCCACGCCTCCTTTAAGCGGAGATATATTCACCATAGCTTGTTAGACTTGGGTGGTCAACCCGCGTATATGTACCAGATTTCAGGTCTCTAGCATCAATAATGCCTAAAATATAGCAAAAATCACCATATCTTTCGATCCGATGTGCCACGCCCCTAGTGGGCGTAGATATATACTTTTTTAATCTTTATAGAATCATAACATTGGGGCACGTGCAAAATTTCAACGTTCTAGCTTTAAAACTCTAGAAGATACAGTTTTATCCGATTTGCCGCGCCTCCAATGGGCGGAGATATATCCACAATAGCTCGTTGGACTTGGTTGGTCGACGCGGATCTACATAAGAAATTTCAGCTTGCTAGCTCTTCAACTAACATGATTTTTGGTATATCGGAAAATGCATTTTCCTATTTGCCACGCCCCTGGTGGGCGGATCTGGAAAACTTTAACACTTTATAAATGGGAGATATATACGAGTATGTGTTCCAAATTTCAAGTCTCTAGCTTCAATAGCGCCGAAATGAACTGTGTTCATACGGACGACGGATGGACAGACGGACGGACATTGCACAAAACCAATATACTCATTTCACTTTCGTAAAAACAAGAACTATTGAAGTTAGTTCGTGATAGCACACGTTCACTAGTTCCCCTAGGTTCATGAACTCAGTTCCAATGTGCAAAGTGTTGCAGAATGAATTATATCATTGAACTATAGAACTTATTCATTGAAAAGAACTTTAAGCCTCATATAGTATATATTGGGTATCTATAACTTTATATACATATATATATACATATATATATATATAGATATATTATCTGACTATATCTTTCACAATCAGCTCAATTGAGCTTGATATACATAAGTGAAAGTGGACTACGGAACTTGTTCATTAAAAAGAACTGGAACTTACGAAATCCTAAATATCATAGTTCTTTAACTGTATATAATTAAAGAACTTCCATCATATTCATATTTAACTGTATATTTAGGATTTCACCTGGTCATATATCAATGAGTGAATGACTTTTGAATCAACTTAAAAAAAAAACAATGCACACATAAATAAATTAGCAACAACAACAACAATAACAACAGTACAATAACATTAACAATTGACCCACAAAAAAAAATTATATGAATTCTTATATGTATGTATGTATGTATGTACATGTGTTTGTACATTTGTATGAATGTATCCATAATGTACATAATATATGTACATATGTATGAATCCATGTAACAAATATATAGTATGTACAATATATATTTATTTAAGATATAGATATATATGAATGTATATAGGCCTGTATGTATGTATCTACATTGTATATATATATAATCTATATATGCAGATTGAAATAGAACGAATTATTTATTCTCACCAGCCCTGAGATCGATCAATATAAAAATGTACCTAGTAAATTCATGTAAAATTAAAAAATATGATCACAAATCAAATCGAATCAAACTCAAATCAAGGCTCATTATTTCAATTATATATGATATGCGACAGCCGTTATTTTGTTGTTATAGTATATGCAATTATGTAAATTATGCAATTATTTGAGCAATCAAATGTTTTACCAGCAAATAAACAAATAATGGCCAATCAATATGCCACGCGATTCACGTGCTGCGACAGGTGCGTGTGCGTGTTTAATTATTGAAGCAAACTAACCCATATAAAGCACATATTGTATCTAACACCCTATGAATATATGTTGCTCGCATCTATCATATATGTATGTATGTATATTACATCTATCTATGTGCATAAGTATGCATATGTATACATATACAACATTTTATCAGTGGTAATTCATAATATTACATAACAATTAATTATAGTGAAATTTTTCAGCAATCTTTGGAGAGAAATGTCTAAAAAGCTTCTACATAGATTCATATATACATACATACATATACATATGTACATATATGTATATCAACTGACGTTCATCTGAAACATAACATCTGCTTCCTTTTCTCTACAAATTAAATCAATTCTAACCATTTTAATATGACATTAAAATTTCACATACATACACACATGAATATGGACACGTATCTGTAAATGTATTATGTATGTAAATAAATGAAACAGCAAAACATAACTGAACAAGTCTACCCACATTATGATCTCTCTTTACATAAAGGAAAACAGAAACAACATATAACAACAAAAAGTAAAAACTTTCGAAGCTGCACATTTTTGACACGCACACTAACGCAAGCTCTCTTCGTCGCACTCCCCCTCTCTCTCGCTCTGTCTCTCTCTCTCTCTCTCTCTCGCACGCGCACTCCCATTTGATCGCCACGTGCGCTTTTATCACGTGGTATTATACACACATACACACATACCAAGACGATAGTGACGATATATCCATTTCTTTTTGGGCGGCGCCGCTAGTGTCGCTGACGTTGACTGCGTTTTTTGTGTTTGCGTTTTCAACTGAGATTGCGATTGCGATTGCGACTGATGCGCCAACAATAAAGCTTGTAGTGCGCTGAGGCGGCACAGCAACTCTGTTAGTAATTCGCGCTGCTCTGTTGGGCACTCTGTGCTTGTTTGTTGTTGCGTTTCGTTCTGTGACTGTGACATGTTCGTCATGGAACGGGTCTTGGAATGCGTGGAGCCCAGCGTCCGGCAGCCTTAACACGCGACTAAATGGCGAATGCATTTTGAAATGCTCGCGCCGCTGGCAAGCCCAACAACGAAATACATAATAATGCAAATTGACAACAACAAACACATGGACCACACGCATACGTTAGCATATTACAGTTACAACAACAACAACAATAACGGCAGCAGCAACGACTGCATCTATCTCTAGGCAATAGTGCAAAGCTGTACCGTTTCATTGCGTGCTTTTAGGCGAAGAGTGTAAAAAGGTGACGAGAGAGTAACAGAGCGATTAGCGCGTATGAACAATGGACAGTAATAGCTCTTCGCACACAGACACACATACATATATGTATATAAAGAGCGAAAGAGAGAGAGAGAGAGTAACGAAAGAACTGCATTTAGCACAGTCAAGGCGCAAGCAAAAGCAACAATACCGTTGATTGCACACTAATCCATGTGTATGTGTAAGTGGCAAAAGTAACTGTATTCATACACAAATGTTTACGCTCTAAGTATACCAAAATTAAATTTGTATATTATAGAATCATGATAAGCGTTAACTTAAACTATTAAATATCGTTTATTATTGAAACTAAAGTCAGCTGGAGCAAAGGCAGATTCACAATTCACCCACTCAAAAAGTCAATAGTACGTTCTTTATTAGCTCACACACACACACACAGAGAGAGGGAGACTCGTATGTATACATAGGCAGACACACACGCATTTTTACATGTATGCAAGCTTTTTGTTGCATAACATTTGCAGTTGCCTGCTGCCATTTATTGTTTTTGTTTCTGCGGAGCTCAGCTGAGCACAGGCTGACTGACACGCAATGCAAACACAAACATACACATGCATGCGCGCACACAAGCTCAAAAACAACAGAAACGGCAACAGCGGCAGTAGCAGCAGCAGAGCTAAGACAGCTGTCCAAATATTACAAGCACCAAATAACGGGTATGCAACAAATGCAACAACAAATTGTAAGTGTAAAGAAAATAAACATAAAACATAACATAACATAAAAAGAAAGGCAGACGCTAATAAAAATATGAACGAGCTCTGTCCAAAAAGCAACAAAACAACAACAAAAAATTCGTACAAAGTTCATTGACTTTGCTTTACACCCCAGTGGCGACGACCTGAATGAGGTTGGTCGAAATAATGCATGAAATACGAGACGTAAGTAATGCATTACCTATGAGATTTTTTTTCAGCGCATTTGTAATGGGCAAAATAAAAACGACTACTCGTACGAAAGAATCGAGCTGTTGTCAACTTCGGTTTTGTATGCCCCTTCCCCTCTGATCAACAAACGATTTTCGTCGTTCGTTGCGTCTATCGAATTTCGTTTTCAATTTTACCGATTTGCGTGTGGCACGCGTTCTTCTTTCGTTTGGTTTTTTGTCTATGCCTATTCCTTTTGTGTGTATAGTGCTAATGTGCGTAAATACAAGTGCATAATTGCATATGTGTGATGACTTCTGATTTCGTTTTACCCGCCGCGTCGCGTCACTTTTCTGATTTTCTTGTGCTGTGTGGACGTTAAGGAAAGTATTTCGCAGTAAGTTAAACAAAAATATTTGTAAAATTGGCTTGTTGCATTACAATTAATAATTTTAATAGTAATTGCACGGAATTAAGTGTACACATACATTGTACATTGCAATTCTGGCTATTTATTTGCCAGCAATTATTTCACGGTCAAACGTTTATGACCACGTGCAATATACGCGCAATATATATATGTAAATACATATGCATGTAATTATATGCATATACATATATTAATTAAAAGACTTGCAATCAAGCCAATTTTAACAATATTTTATACAATAAACGATTTCTTCTTTAATTTATATATACAGGTGCGTCTTCTTCAAAAAATTGCTAACGGAAATGTGGCAAAAAATTTTGATAGCATTATATCCAAGGATATAATCCCAAACCTTAACTATGATGGCTTAAACGGCAAAAAGCCATTTAAAGAGTTCAAATATTTGAACGATGCTCTTGCTGGTATGTAAAAATCATCTTACATGTATTTTGAATGAACAAAAATTAATAATGTTTAATTTACAGATGCTATCAAAACCGAAGGGTCGACGAAGAAGACGTACATAGCGACGATTCGCAACTGCTTCAAAGTCCAAAAAGGTCGACTGGCAAAACAAAAATTTGACTGCAAAATTAAAGTAGATAATAAGACATAGCTTAGATAGATTTAATAAAATAGTAATAAGACATAGTTTAAGTTTTAAATATTAAGAAATAATAAATAATAATAATAATAATATTAAATAAAAATTTTTAAAAATTTACACAAAAAATACTGCATTACTGAAGCCTTTCTATTTTTCAATTAGTAATCAATTATTTCCCCAATTACTTTACATTAAGAAGTAAGCCATTTTATATAGTGGGAAAATGGGTTACAGGTATATTGTGTTGTAATGCACGTACATTATTTACCCATAAGCGATTTTGAAATTGTATGATGCGTTTTCTTCAGGTTGCGGAATTTCTGCATTACAATATTTAAAAAGTATACGCATGGGTAATGGAGAGCCGAAGGCAACTTCGTCACAGCCTTACTTTCTACTTTACAAAATTCAACATTTTCATGCACCCGGGAGAAAAAGCGGCCATTCCTTAAAAAAGTAAGGCAGCTTGTAAGCGGTTATTGAATGCACACAGGCGCGAAGTAATGCATGAGTAATGGATGTTATAATGAACATTTCCGCCACTGGGCATTGGCGTTTGTTTGTTTGAATGTCTGTTTTCATTCTCTCGCATCTCTTCTCTCTCTCTGTATTGTATGAATGCTATGACTAATTTGCTTGTCTGTTTTTCATGGTTGCGGTTGGCTGGCGACAAAGAGAGCGCACAAACAAACGAGCGCGCGACGGAGTAGCAACATGACGTGACCCCAAACAACAACAGCAACAAGTACGAGCGTACGTGCAAAAAGCCAAAGACAAAATGGTAATAACACACAAATGTATATGTGTATGTATATATGTACATATACATATGTATATATTTATATGAATATTTACGTATGTATTTATATGTATATTTACGTATGTATTGGTATAAATACAAATGTTATGCATGTATGCATGCGTATATGTAAATTGTTTTGTATGTAGCAGCCAAATGAGTACAGCAACAGCTAAAGTGTAAGAATAACAAGTAAGAAGACTCTAGTCGAGACTGCTCGACTAGGAGATACCCTGAACCCTCCATGCTGATGGTCCAATCATTCTGCAGTTCTTCTAAGCACACACATACACATGCACCCACCCGCACGCATAGGCCCGTGCTCTGCTAACTGCGCAGCAGCGACTGCGCTTGGGCTGCGCTGCGGTATGGGCAATATTATGAGAATTTATTTGTTGAATAATTTCGTTTGTAGACGTACAATCTTAATGAAACTTTTTGAACGTAATCATAATGTACAAATGTGTGTACATTCCAAAGCACAAGTCTCTAGTACTTAATATACGTTTTTTACAAATTTGGGGCGAAGGGGGCGTGGTATCCAAAATCTGTAAATTACAAAATGTGTGTGCCCATCAAATGTATATACACAGTAAATCTGAAGTCTCTAGGTCTAATAGTGTTCAAATTAGGCTGAAAAGACAATATAAATTTATCGATTATCCTCGATAAAAAAGATATCGAATGAGTTATCGAAAAAATATGATAAACTCGTACTGCGTATGGTATACACGAGTATGCATACAAAATTTCAGCTCTCTAGCTCCTTTAACTTCTGAGATCGACGCACTCATACGGACGGACGGACGGACGGACGGACGGACGGACGGACGGACGGACGGACGGACGGACGGACGGACAGACGGACAGGACTATATCGACTCAGCTCATCGTCCTGATCAAGAATATATATACTTTATGGGGTCTGCGATGATTCCTTCTGCCTGTTACATACTTTTCACAAAACCATTATACCCTGATTTCCCATTTTCAATGGGTTCAGGGTATAAAAACAATATTGCTGCTTGGCTTCCCCTCCTTAACCCAGCATTAGCTAAGGAAATGAGAGCAACAACAACACCAGCAGAAACACTAAAGCTAAGTAGGCTGCAAATTTAGCACATGCATATTTGGCTGGTTTGAGCTGAGCAAACAGAAAGCAACAAAAGCGCTAAAAATATAACAGTACCTGCTGCTGTTGCCGCACTTGCACTCTGACAGCAAAAAAAGCAGAGTATAAGAGAGAGAGAGAGAGAGAAATTGCGACCGTGCCCGCTCACATTTTTATACCCTCAACCCATTGAAAATGGGAAATCAGGGTATAATGGTTTTGTTGAAATGTATGTAACAGGCAGAAGGAGGCGTGGCAGACCCCACAAAGTCTATAGTATATTCTTGATCAGGGTAACGAGCTGAGTCGATTTACCACTGTCCGTCTGCCCGTATGTATGAACGCGTCGATTTCAGAAGATATAAGAGCTAGAGACTGCGCGCATATCGAGTTTATCACAACAAATCGATAACTCACCGCGTTTTTATCGATAAAAAACCTTATCGAAAGACAGCTATAAAATGATATCTCCCACATCTTTAGAGCTAGAGTCTCCAAATTTAAAATGTAGACTCGAATGTACTTTATTGAATTTCGATTTTTGTTATAATTCACCCCCCACCCCTATATCCACCCCCTCACCCCCTTAATTTGTAGAAAGCGTATTCAAATACTGCAGCCCATGCGTGTTTATGCGTGCGCGCCTATGTGTGTCTATGCATTTGTCTGTGCCTTTCTTTTGTAAGCAGAAAGACACGATGAATTATTTAAATATCAGTTCTCCGAAGGGTTCAGGGGATTTCCTAGTCGAGCAGTCTCGACCAGAGCTTTTTTACTTGTTGTTTGTTTTTGGCTATACAGTACGCACCCACACAAATGCACATACATACATATGTTATTCGTTTGATGGCAATGTTATTATTTTTATTATTTTTCCTTTTGTTGCTGCTGCGTTGCAAACAAGGTCAAAGCTAGTTTAAATGCAACAATAGTCAGAGAGAGAGAGAGAGAGAGAAATAGGAGAGCGATCGAATCGAAGACAAAAAGAGAATGTACATAATATTGTAAAGTGAATAATGATGATGATGATGTTGATGACGATATTGAAGTTAGCTTAATTCTAAATGCTGTACACTCACCCGAAATGATGTGACTTTCGCTGCTGCGTCCCGTTACCGTCGCTGGCGTCGCCTCCAATTGCCCAGGGCTGCCAGCAACAACCACTGTGGTGGCGGCGCTGCCAACGCTAACGTCGTACTCATACTCCACAGTCGCTGCAGCGATCCCGTTAGTCAGGCCATTATGGCTGTTTACGATGGCGGGTGTTGTTGTTATTCCTGTTAGCGCTGTTGCCACTGCTGTTGGCGTGCTGTTTCTGTTGAGTTGGCTTGCACTGTTGTTATTGTTGTGGACAATGCTGCTGAAGACATTGCCGTTGATGGAATGCAGCGGCTGATGCGGATCACCAATACTATTGAGAAGGCCGGCTCCGCCGACCGCCAGCTTTTCCTTTTCCTGCTGCTCAATGAAATGAGCAGCATCCAGTAGCGCTTTTATGGCGCCCGATGACATAGCCGCGTCTCACACAGCCGCCCACTCTCTCACAAGCACACACACGCACACACACACTCACGAACGCACTCACGCTAAAACACGCACGCACACTCACACGCACACACACTCACACACACACGCGCACACACACGTACTCGCATTCACACAAACAACGTACACGAAGAGAGTGAACAGACGGCCAACCGAATGAGAGAGAGAGGGTCTTTTAGATTTGGGTCGACACGTTTACAGTTGAATATTTGGTAGTTTGTTGTTGCTTCTTTTCGACTTATGCTTCTTCTTCTTCTTATTGTTATTGTTGCTTGCTTTTGGTGTGGGATGCACTTTAGTTATTGTTGTTGTTGCTGGTTGGTGGTTGATTATTGCATTGGCAATAGGCACCGTTGTTTTTGATTTATATAGTTTATGTTTTTATGTATGTACATATGTGTGCTGCAATGAGAGTAAAACATATATTAGGACCACAATTGATATGACTGAGAGAAAGCGAAAGAGTACAATTCACCAATTTGTAAGCTCGTCAACCAACAAAACTAATATAATTGAAAACATACATAGATATGCAGGGCCGGATTAAAACTCTCAACGGGAGCCAAGACAACCATCAATTGGAGTCCCCTCAAGTTCGTCCCCTCTTTTTTAGATTTTAAAAGGATCTTTCATATTTCGGGGGCCCTAGGCAACTGTCTATTCTGTCTATTCAATATGAATATGTAAAGGCAACGTTCCGCTGACAATAATAATAGTAAATAATAGCAATTTAAAGCCAACGAATAAATGTATATTATCTATATATATGTATGATGATGCTGATTTTGTCACTGCATGTATATGTACATGTATTTAAAAAAAAAATAGAAAAATTACAAATTTATATGGTCACAGCTTTGCAGCTATGTAAATTTCTCAAAAAGTGTAAGTGAGCATAGCGAAAACGACAATTTTGTCGCCTGCGCTTGCAAGCAACTTAAGAGAATGCCGCGTCGCGACGCTGCGATCATGGACAGCTGTTGTGTTTGCGCTAATTGCGCACAAATGCGTGGCGACCGTAACACACTCACATATACCTACATATATGTATGTATGTATATTCACATAACACAAATACAAACGCAAACACAAACTACAAAGACAAAGAGCGCACGGCACAACAAGTTGCAGAGGCATGCCGCTGACGTCGACGTCGGCGCCGACGTTGACGCCGACACAGCAGTCCCCAGTTGATAGATATCAATGAAAATTACATCGACGCGTGCGCGAATTCGATTTCGACGTCAGCTGCTGCTGCTTTTATAATGCGCACGTACATTGATATTTGTATGAGTGTGTGTATGTGTGAGACCATTGACAACTAATGCTGCATTGTGTTTTTGTCATAAGTAGCCCCCTGTTCATAATTCATAAAAAAGGTCAAGGGTCGATCCATTCGATAGTCAACACCTGGCAGGCAACTGAAGGATATTGCAGCCGGCAGCCGACTACAAAGCTATCCGAAGAGAATGACAGAGAGAGCAAGAGAGAGAGAGAGAGAGAACAGGGAGTTACAGACAGATGTTATTATTACAGGCGACGCAAGCTTTTTAGCTCACAGGAGCTTTATTTGCTGTACATAGCGTGGGCGGCATTATTGTTGTTTCTAGTTGCCAGAGTTCTTGCGCGCTCTCTCTCCCCTGCTCTTTCTCGAGCTGCCCGTACTTTGCCTTGACATTAAACACAATTTGATGGTGGTCTGAGGGTTGGCAGGAGCAAAGTTTTGTCGCTTTATGATGCATGCATATATATACATAAGTATGTGTGTTCATAGATATGCACAAATCCACACACACACACATGCATGAAGTTGTGTTTTGGTTTTGACAGGGTGTACGACAGTATGACATTTTCAGCAAAGAGCGTAAGAGAGTGCTCGCAGTTGTAATGCCATCAGTGTGTGTTTGTGAGAGATAGAGAGAGTGGTTGGACGTGCGTGCGTGCGTGATAAAGGTTGACAAACTTGCGCGTGGAAAAATTCTATTAAATATTCAAATGCAGAGCGCTTTAAATAGAATACGATTCGCAGTAATTGCCCAAGTTAACAAGAATAAGAAAGAAGACCACGATTACGACCGCGAGCGCCCCCACACACTCACACCCCCAGAAAACCTCATACAATGGAACCGTGCTGTGGTCACCGTTTGGGAACGAGATGTTAGCGAAATTCTGCTCGATGACGCGGCGGCGACTGCCTTATCAGAAGTATTTTTGTAACCAGTAATCGACTCCGTATACGAAAAGAAACAACAACAACAACCCCACGGGCCAAGGGTCGTACCTTAGACGCCTCATCATATTTCCCAATACTTTATAGCCCATTGTCGTCAGTCGACAGGCTTTCTTTCCATCTTTCATTCTTTCTTCTTCTGTGTGTGTGTGTGTGTGTTTTTCGGGTGAGAGCATCGTGTGAAAGAAACCTTGCGAGCACAGCCCGTACCTAAGCAAGGGGAAGAGTAGGAACGGAAGGGGCTGGCTATTAGTATTGCAAACCCAGTCAAACTTATGCCTATTCGAAGCACTTAAACCAGAACCTTTTTCCGCATCGTCTGAGAACCAAAAGTCAAAAGGCAAAAGAAGAAAAAAAAAAATTAAAAGAAAAAAAAATCGAAATCATTTTAATATGACGATCAGCTATTAAGATAATAAGACATACTTAATTTAGCAGTGCCGTTAATTGATAATTAAAAATCCATACTGATAACTCAATTAACAAAAACTAACAAAGAGATAACTAAAGACACATGTCCCTATGTATGTACTATATAATATATGTACATACATATGTATATTATTTATCTATGTTTATAAACAAAGTGACTGTAAATAAATCCAAAAATGCTGTAGATCGTTTTTATATGGTCACTCGATACGTTGAAACTTAATACTTTGAAGTACCTAAAGCACAACAATATAAAAGTATGTATGTAGAGGCTTCTGTAAATACCCCAATTATGATACATATATGTATGTGTATGTCAATGTACATATGTGAGCATTGCATAAAGGCCAGATAAGACCCATAAAAGAGAGACGATGATTCACAGATAGCCCCATTTATCTCAGATTCAAGTGTTTCGTAAGTGGGGCAGAATGAAGAAACTGAAATTCACTTTTGATTATCGATAAATACAGAAGCTTTAGCTTTGCTTCTTTCTATTTACGGTAAAGTACACGACTATAAAGATATCTTTGTTTATACATGTATACGTACATTTGTATATACGCAAGGGTATATTTAATTACTGTTTGCTTAGATTACAGTGCGAATTAAAAAACAAGGTTTTTGTTCCTAAATAACTAAAACCACTTCTAGTTAGTAAATACATAAATAAGGAGAAAGTCAAAATTTCAAACAGCATGCTATGGGGTATTTTGAAGTCGATCAAACTCGCCTTCTGCTTGACCTACCAATATTGTTATTGGTCGTGCCTGATCTTATGTGTATGCTGTCACGGCTGTCACGTGGCCATCTCTAGTTTCAAGCTTGTTATCGCCAAAGATGCAAAATATATTTATGTATGTATGTACATACGTGGGTCTGTATGTGTACGATCGCTATGCACATACGTACATACATGCATGTCTGTATGTTTGCCAGTAGTTCTGCGCTGAATGACGCATACACATGCACAGATACTCACATACACGGTTACATACATATGTACATATGTGTGCACATGCAAGCCACGGCGCCAGTTGCTCTCGGTCTTTTGCTTTCAAAGTCATTCGTAAGCAACTCGTATGTATGGATGAATGTACATATATATATATGTACATATTTATAGATCTCTCTCTATTTGCATTGGAGCTTTCTACGCACGTTTGTTATTGTTGTCATTTTTTTTATTTTTAAGTTTTGAAAAGTGCAGTTAAATGCAGAGGAGCGTCGGAAGCTGGGTAGTTAGAAAGTGAATTTGAAAACAATATCATCATCATTGAGCAACTGAAGAGCTTATAAAAACAAAAGAGTTGCTAAAACAGAAAGCGCAAAAAACGCAAAACGAAGAAAGCAAACAGAAAACACACACACACACACATACACACACGCACGCACACGCACACAAATTAAAAGTTCTGGCGAAGCGAGGGTTTTCTTTGCGTTTCACATTCGCACACAGCAAGACACGCAGCCAATGTGGGGAGAGTCAGAGATGGAACCAAGAAACATACGTACACATTTGTATGTATGTATGTACACATACATACATACATACATACACTGACATCTATAGAGACCCACACAATCTTAGCCACGCACTTTCTTTGAATTTCGTTTTAACGCCAGTTTATTATTGTTGCTAATTTCGAAAAAAAATTAAAATAATAATAAAAAAAAAACAACAACAAATAATTGTGTTGGCAGCGTGCAAGAGAGAGCATGAAGAGTTGCTTTTGCAGTTGATGTTGTTGCTGTCGGTGCTGCTGCCGCTGCATATAAAAATAGCAAAGCGATTGTCTCGCGACCGAGAGAGTAATGCGCGAGAGCGATTATGGCTATGTGTGTGTGGGTGTGGGAGTCGGATAAAGGACATTGCGAGAGAGATGGAAGGAAAAGAGCGCGCGATTGTAAGAGAACTGGTTAAAGTCGAAGTCAGAATTGTGCCGACGTTGGCAGCGCTGCTTTGCTAATGTTGCTGCCGTTACATACATACGTATGTATGTATAATTTACACCATCGAGTTTTATCATGCTTATACAATTCATTAAAAACAATATAGCACACACACACGCACATACAGCGACAAAGACGACAGCTGCATGAGCCAAGGCACGCGCTTTGTGGCATGGCACGAGAAAAAAGCTTACGCACACATGCACACTCACGAGAACAGCGAAAAAAGCTAAACCACGAATTCGAAAATGGCTCTGTTTGGTTTTTTACTTAATTTTTTTATTTCTAATTTTTTATATACACTTAGTATGTATTTTCAAATTGGAATTTTGTAATTTGTATTTTGTGCACCTACATTATTATTATTATTTTTTAAAATCTTATTTGTTGCCAAATTGGAATTCGAAAAAAAAAAATAGTAAATTGTTATTACTGACGCAACGGACTGACGTCGTCTGCTGCTTGCTGCGACGACGACGCGCACGGCACGGCTGAACAACGTATAATGAAAACGACGGCAATGCCGTTGACAAACTGCCAACAGCGCCAACAATGACTGGAGAGCGAAACATAGCGAGAGAGAGACTAGATGACTAGGCGAAGAGAGCAGGACGGTGAGGGAGCGCGAAAGAGGGTGATAGAGAGAAAGAGCGTTTCAGTTAGCGCTCCATGGAGCTTGCGCGTGCTTGTACTGTTTTTTCTTCTTCTATTGTGTGCATGCGTGTGCATGTGTTGTGTATCCGTGTGAGTTATTTAGTGTGTAGGTGAACAGGGTGAAGCGCGAATTCGTATGTATGAGAAAAGCACACGCGCCATGTACAAAATGAGTCTGTTGTGCATGCTGGCAGCGCCCCGCCCCACCCCGTACAAGTAAACTAACTAAACACACACACACGCATACACACTGATATATGCATGTACATACATATGTATGTATATATGTATTTCTGTGAGCACGTTTGCATGTATTGTGTACTGAAAAGGGCACATGCTAAAAACAAAGCCAAAAGCTGACGAACTGGTCCGAAGGC
>JAWNPK010000170.1:0-94383 GCA_035047565.1 Drosophila mulleri
TGCCCTGCACGTCCGACTGACCCCACCGGGTCTGGACGACTGAATAAATTCCACAGCTGCTGCCCTTTATATAGGGGCGACTTCCACTCAAATTTTAAGCAGAGCGCCAGATTGAGCAATGGGAACATTCTCTGCTGCTGCAGGCATTTTCTAGATGATCTCCTGGAGTTCTTCTACATCCCTTGCTCCTCTTAGGCAGACGGACAGAGAGACAGACAGTGATATATATATATATATATATATATATATATATATATATATATATATATATATATATATATATATATATATATATTAAAATATAATGTATTTATAATTAACGATTTTACTTGTAGCGATGAGCGCAACTCGTTGGAGTACAGGAGCGGAATCGACTTTGCTGCACTTCGGGCTCATTTCATTGAGCGGCAAAAGTCGCAGCGTGCCCAGCGTCTAATACAGAGGAAACGTTCCGTAATTACCCCGGATAGTAACTAATTTTATATATAAAGTACTTTATATCTGTGATTAAGCTAAAAATAGGCATACGAAAGCGTAATTACCAACGCAAATATATAATATAAAGAAAAAGGCTGGTTTTCTGTTCATGAGTCAATTTATAATACATGAGTCGATCCTTCAAAGCTAGTTCAAATGGAAGATTATCATAACTTTTTGTTTTATTTAAAACGTCCTTCTATTAGTTATACAAGAGGTTATGCTACATGTTATATTGATATAAAATGCATATTATTTCTTTATGGCGCCCATGCGACTAGCATCCTGGCTGGGATACGGTATTTGCCCAGGCGGGTGGAGGAATCGAATCGAGATTCACACCATAGAGGTACTTGTGTTTGTGATATTTGGGGCCGAAGCTCCACTGTTACTGCTGCTTGGGAGTCCACTGTAGGTGGGCGCTGTAAAAAAGTAGGTTGGGCGTACATCTGGTAGGCAGAGGCCGGCACCAGATTAGAGGGCAGCTGATGAAGCTTCATACCTGCGGGCATAACATTGATTTGTTCCCTGGCGTAGATTGAAATAGTCGTTTGGCTTAGCACTCGGCGGTGGTATGCCTGCAACATCAAAACGGCGGTCTGTCTTGGCGGCGGTGCCCTGCTTGGCCTGAGAATGGGCCCACTTTATGCCTAACCTTGCGACCCTGAATTACCAGTTTGTTAAAGGTGCGCTCTGCAGCTAACTCGGCGGCGCTGCGCTTGGTATATTGAACAAAAGAGCACTCGTTGGCGCGGCACGAGCGCAATAGAACGTATTTCTCCATACTGATAGAACTGATCACGTATTTCCGGCTCAGTGATTTCTTCAGGTAAATTGCCAACGTACAGTGTTGTTATATTGCGATCTTCCGGCGGCTCCAGCGTGGGTGGTAATGAAGCGGCACGCTTCATTATCTTTTTCGGCAACGGGATCGTTGCGTCCGTAGTATCGGTCTTTGATGTTCTGCTCGCATAGTGGATCGTCCGGCTCGTTGGGCTTGTCATGCCGATAGGGACACTCCTCGCCACGTTTGCACTCCCCCTTCACCCAGAAAGAGCAAATATGAGGCCTGTTCCTTTTATAATAAGGCGCTGTGCGCGCCAATTTCGATAGCATTTCGTTCGCAAGCCAGTGAGCGTCCCACGGTGCCAGCTGCTTCAGTGCCATCTCCATCCTGGAGCTGGGCATCAATGTTCTGTATGTAGTACTCCTTATTGACATCACTCTGTGGCATATTGTCTGGCCACTTTCAGTGCTGCGTCGCGCACCTGGATGGGCAGACCATACTCCAAATCCAGCAGACACGTTCTGACACACATTCTTCAACCGGGCACAAGTTTGACAGACTTCAGTCTTCTTAAAGCGCATTCGCGCACCCGGGCACCAACGGAATATGGTAAAAGGACGTGTGCAAATTTTGCACTCCTTGCCGAAGCGTTCCTTGATCATGCGCACGTACGGATTATCAAACCCAGGCACGTCTGGCAGAGGATTGAGAGAATTCGGCGTCCTCCCAATTCTGCCGATTATATGTATTTGTCGTCTTTTGACACTAGACATGTTGACGACGAAACTTAATTTTCTTTCAATTACTAAACAAAATTACAATGCTCAGTTTGCGACTGGTTCGTAATTAGTTCCAGTTGACGTCTAAGAAGAAATATATTATTGTGTCGATAATTTGCAATGATAACTCGATATATGTATATCGCTTCAGCCAGTGGCAGCGCTCGCCGACAGCTGGCTAAAGCTTTGATTTTTACAGTACTGTAGTTATATTAACATATGTATGTATGTATGTATATCTCTCAAAAACTATATAGTTGCAGTCTTTAAAAATTGAGCCAATCGAATAAATAAACCTAAAAACTAGTCAAAGGATGATGGTCGTGATATACACCGACAGTCTGGTAGCGCAAAAATAAAAATATTGTGGTGCAGATATTAAATTTTTGAAAACCTATAGATTTGGCCGATGATGGCAGCACTCTGCTGTCGAAAACGATTGGTTTCAGAGTCATACAAAAAACAATACTAAAGATTCCGTTCATGTAATTAAATAAATATGAGTACACCCATTAAGCGTTACAGAAACGTAACTCGAAATCGTCTGATGAAGAAGAGAAGGAAGACAATTATGTGCCCTACGTACTTCAGTAAAAGGAACGGAAAAAAGCAACATTTAATGAAACTAGGCCGCATCGTTCAACTGGCCACAGAAACAACACAGCCCAAATCTTCTAGCGAAAATGAAAACGAAGATGATGCACAAGGTGCTCAGGATGCAGAAACTTGGGGTCGCAAATACAACATCAGTTTGCTGGACCAGCATACAGAGCTTAAAAAGAAAAAAAAACTTGGCAGAAGCCAAAAAGTTGGAGCGCCGTAGAAAAACAGCTTCGAGAGGAGGAAAAGATCATGGAGAGCATTGCGCAGCAGAAGGCACTGATGGGTGTAGCGGAATTGGCTAAGGGTATACAGTATGAAGAACCGATTAAGACATCATGGCGGCCACCACGCTATATAGAAGCTATGCCCGAGTCGGAGCGGCAGGCTATACGTAAGCAGCTGAGAATCCTGGTCGAAGGCGAGAATGTTAGCCCTCCCATTCGCAGCTTTCGCGAGATGAAGTTTCACAAGGGCATTCTCGATGGACTGGCTGCCAAGGGAATAAAGAAGCCAACGCCCATACAAGTACAGGGTCTGCCAACTGTACTTGCTGGCCGCGATTTGATTGGCATTGCCTTCACGGGCTCTGGCAAAACGCTGGTATTTGTGTTGCCGATTGTAATGTTTGCCCTGGAACAGGAATTCCGTCTGCCCTTCGAACGCAATGAGGGTCCATATGGCCTCATCATATGTCCGTCCCGTGAACTGGCCAAACAGACGCACGAAATCATTCAACATTACAGTAAGCATCTGCAGCAGTGCGGTATGCCTGAGATTCGGTCCTGCCTGGCTATGGGCGGACTGCCTGTTTCCGAGGCGCTAGATGTGATATCGCGTGGAGTGCATATTGTGGTGGCTACTCCTGGGCGACTCATGGACATGCTGGACAAGAAGATACTTACATTGGACATGTGTCGGTATCTGTGCATGGACGAGGCGGATCGCATGATTGACATGGGCTTCGAGGAGGATGTCCGTACCATATTCTCGTTCTTTAAGGGTCAGCGGCAGACACTTCTCTTCTCTGCCACAATGCCCAAGAAGATTCAGAACTTTGCTCGCTCTGCGCTCGTCAAACCAGTAACTATTAATGTAGGACGTGCCGGTGCCGCCTCCATGAATGTCACCCAGCAAGTAGAGTATGTGAAGCAGGAAGCCAAAGTGGTCTACCTGTTGGAATGTCTGCAAAAGACGGCCCCTCCAGTGCTTATCTTTGCCGAGAAGAAACAAGACGTGGACACTATACATGAATATCTACTGCTCAAGGGCGTCGAGGCTGTCGCCATACACGGCGGCAAGGATCAGGAGGAGCGTTCACGTGCGGTCGACGCATATCGTGTCGGTAAAAAAGATGTTCTTGTTGCCACAGACGTGGCCTCAAAAGGTCTAGATTTTCCCAATGTTCAGCATGTGATCAATTACGATATGCCCGACGATATTGAGAACTATGTGCATCGCATTGGTCGCACAGGTCGCTCTAATACCAAGGGATTGGCGACTACACTGATCAACAAGATAACTGAGCAATCTGTACTACTGGATTTGAAGCACCTTCTCCTGGAAGCCAAGCAAGAGGTTCCCGACTTCCTTGACGAACTGGCGCCTGAGGCGGAGCATCAGCATTTGGATCTGGGAGACTCGCATGGCTGCAGCTACTGCGGTGGTCTTGGCCATCGTATAACCGAATGCCCCA
Source organism: Drosophila mulleri (assembly GCA_035047565.1). Classification (NCBI taxonomy): domain Eukaryota; kingdom Metazoa; phylum Arthropoda; class Insecta; order Diptera; family Drosophilidae; genus Drosophila; species Drosophila mulleri. The sequence continues at coordinate 4,340 of JAWNPK010000170.1, forward strand.
AATTGGAGGCGGTGCAAACCAAACAGGCGTCGAATATTGGCAGACGCGACTATTTGTCTAATACGGCTGCCGATTACTAAAAAGTAAAAAGTAGCATCTTAATAATAAGACAACAGTCCGATATATGTAAATATTTTAAGAATATATAGCATTTACACTACTTTATAAAATAGAAAAAACTCAGGTGCTTACTTGCATTCATTTAACTGAGAAACAATTTCATGAGTCTACAAATAATAATTTTATATCATATAATACATGTATATGTATTTTACAAATTGCAATGCTTTTTGCAAAATAAGATCTATCATCTGTTGAACAGCGTGATACAACTTGGACTTGGGTTCGCAGAATTAAAAGCTGGGTATTCTCTGTGACCTCTAACCCGGGTTCTAAGAGCGCTTGAATTGTGTTTTCCAATTGTTTACAGTTATGTTTTGCGAAGTGTACTTATGCAGAGCCGCACTCGCACTATCTGCTCATCTGTGCCTTATCAAACCGGAGAGGGCGACTGTGCTTGATTTCGCTTTGCTTTCGAGAGGCCTTTTATAAAGTCAACGACAATCGTTCAGTTTCGTTCAGTGTCTCAAGCTGCGTTGCTTCGATCACTACATACAAGTGCCGCGGTTTTGTTCAGTCGCTTCTAAGCCTGGAAGCTTTCAGTTCATTTTGTTGCCGGAGAAGTGTAAGCGACTTATTTGTTTAGTGTATGTGTGTGTGTTTGGTTGTATTGATGGCGTCGATAGAGCTGATACTCTGCTTAATTTGTGTGAAATATGCAGAGTTAGAAACTATATCATTTAATAATGTAGGTAAATGATATACTTCAACTGAATGATTTAAAAGCTTAAAAGCACGAAACACCTTTGCCTGTGCATCGCTAAATCGAATCATTGCTCAATTGTAAATTGTCTTAGGCTCTACAATTCTTACATACATATACATATGTATGCATATATACATACGTATGGGGTATATTATATGTTTTACAGATTAGGGTTATCAATTTCTGTGAGCTTAGCTTATCTTGGGGTTAAAGCGTAATTGATAGACTTGTATATATGTACAAACATATGTACATACATGAAACTCAGTCTTTTAGGCAAAAACGAAACAAAACAAAAAAGCATAATAAAATTAGTATTGTATTAGTATGGTTACAAATTAAATACATACAAATACATACTATTTGTTCCTTCCTTTGTTTTTCACCTTGCAGGATATGTAATTACATTTTGTAATATCCATTGAATTTGGCTCATTGCAAAGGGCTCTATTGAAATTCTTACTTCTAGAACTACGAGCCTTAAGATATATTATATGTTCTATGTGTAATTTTATGTACACAGGTAAGAGGAAGTAATATTATGTACCAATTATCGTTTATTTTTTTAACACATTTAAAGTAAAATATTAAAACGCAATACTTTTTGCCTCTTTTAATACGCATACATATTCAAGTAAATATTTATTTATGAGTTTTTAAGCACAATTTGTTAACGAGTTGTTAAACATGAATTTGTGAGTTCTTTGTATGCAACTTCTTGTCTATCCATTGTAGTTAACAATTGTCGGATGAGTGATATATGTGAAGGAAGATTACGTATGCTATGAATACCTATTGAGAGATAATTGAAATTCAAAACACGTCGCATTTATATATACAACAATATATATATACATATACATATATATATACATATATATATATATATATATATATATATATATATATATAGTCAAATAACAGGTCGAACTTAAAAATGAGTGGAAACTACATGAATATGACAAATAAACAAAGTGAACATTGTCGCTTATCAGAAATCATAATTGTATATACATAAATATGTATAATGTTTATAATGCTCGTGACCCAGTTGAGAAAAGAGAAAAGGGCTTGCCGATGGTGCTATTTCTCTAATCGTGATATCATACGAAACTTCTTTAATCGTGATATCATACGAGACTCATGTCGTCATTATTTAAACTGAAAATTAGAAAATAAAGAGTAAAACGTGCGTGACGCGTTTTAATTGGAAGCTTCAACGAGTGACATGAAAACTAAAAACTACATGTTGTTGGTATCTGATAATCAGAAATTCATAAAGCTTGCTTAAAGCTGCAAAAATAAAATCAGGTTTACGAACCAGAGTTAAAGGAAGAATCCTGAACCGGTTATTATTTCATTACCGTATATTTTTAATACATATATTGCTATAATTCTCTATTTATCACATGTTTAATAGAAGATATTTCAATTTGTAGTTTTTTCATATATATGTAAGTATGTTATATATTGTACATATATGTTATTATCAATGCTCTTGTATGTATGGAATAATATAATACTATATTATATAGACATCTAGTAAATTTAATTTGTCTGAACTGAAATAAGGTGCGTTGCACATCAAGTGCTTTGAAATGTTTATGTCTCATGTTTTTTATCAATGCTTTAATAACCTGTTGTTCTCTCTTTCTCATTCACAGTTCATTCTCTCAGCCGGCGGGCAATCATCTGTGTTTGAGTTGGGAAAGATAAAAACAAAGGCGAATACTACATAATAATAGCAAAAATTCGACCGACACAAGCGGCTACACGCAAGCACATATATATATTTATATATATCAAGCAACAATAAACAAAGGCGCTCAGCGAGTAGCCTCATCCCCTGCCGCTCCCTCCATCGCCCCAGAAGCCGACGCCGCCACAAAATGGCAAAGCGAAGCGCCGCCCGTCATCTGGCAGTCATCTGCAGGTAATGCAAGCGAGTGGTTCGTTAGCTAATAAGCTCCTAACTTTGAATAGAGCAAAGTGTGAATAAAGCTATTAAATAAACAGTGCAAATATTACATATTATTATACATATTCCGACAATTGTAAGTCTTAATCAGATTTTTCGCATGCTTATCAGACAGAAATTCTGATCTGCATTTGCCGAAAATCTTAGATTTGATTGCTTTCAAAATAGACATTTAGAAGCGAAGTTTTATCGATGTCTTCATTTGTTGACTGATATAATAAGCTTTATTGTACAACTCTCATTGACTGCCTTTTTAGGTAAATAAATAGTGCAAATAGTGTATTACTCATAGGCCGCGTGCGTGTTCATTAAAATAATATCAACTGTTCATACTCTCATGTATATGTATGTATATGTATCAACTATATGTTAGTCCAGTTTTTCGAATACAGTAAATCAAATGACAAACGAGCCTCTCCGCGTTTGAACGACCTTTTATGGTTATGACTCACTGACATTGGACCCCGTGACAGTCCGGCTCAGATAGATAGATCAACTTGCTGCCTCTAAAAGGCGTTTAGTTGGATGATTGCTTTCAAGCAAAAACTATTTTAAGATTATTTTCACTCTCAACAGTTTGGTAGTATTCATTGCCATTTCTACGAGGTTCTGCTCAGCCGGCACATTTAACACTCGGCCCGCGTTCCCTGTCCCAACTGCTAACGTTCAACCCTCTAGTGGCACCAACAAGCAGCCAGCCAGACGCATCATGCATCCAGCTTTTGCCAATGCCGGTCGTGCACCTGGCCTAGAGATCTGGCGCATTGAAGTAAGTATATTTAGCAAAAGTAAAATACTATGAAGATTTTCGCATATCTAAAAACGGATCTACTGATCATTAAATTTCGTATCTAACGAAGTTTGTTGTAATAAATATTTATACATGTGAGAAACCAAATAGAGCATTTCATGTTGCATAGATCATCGGCCTTTGAACAAGTGTAGTTTAAATGTCTAATAAATATTTTTTTAAATTTCAGTAAAAAAAAAAAAAAAAAAAAAACGTAATTACTTAAGGAATGATCCAATATATCGAAAACATGCAGATGAGGAAATATTCTATATTTAAATGTACTTATACTTACGTATCAATAAGCTTGGCATATATACTCTTCTAATGTGTATAGGTTTTTGGAATACGCTTGCAATTTCACTTTTATACACCACACATGCGCCGCTTACGAGGGAAGTGTATATAAATAGTTGATGCCGCTGCATGTTTACATCGTTTGGGGGAAAGTTCGACACCCACGCACGAATGCGTTGCTCAGTCAGCGGCGCCCCAGCGGCAGCTGCTGCCATTGGCATGCAAAGTGCTAGCACACATATGTACATACATACTCACTTATAGAGATGCACACATACATACATACATATATACACACGTGTTTGCATTAAAGGAATTGTTGACTGGTGCCTGATGATGAGTTTCTATTCGCTGAAGGCACGCAATATGAGCAACACATGTTTGGCTAGCGAAGCTTCACTGTATTTGTCTGTGCTGTCAATACGATCAGTGTGTGTTAATTAACTGAGAAACAGCATAATTTATTAGCTCCTGCCGGCGAATGGCAATCACGTTTCTTTGTGTTTGTTTTTTGTATTATTATGCCGTTGTTTATAGAGAATCGATTTCACTTTCTTTTTTCAAATAATTATTTTACTGTTCTGGCACCCAAAATAGAACATTAAAATATTTATATATACATATGAATAAATTTTTGTATATACTCATGTCTGTCCAATTTTGGTGTTCTAGAATTTCGAGCCTGTGCCGTATCCCCCAAACAACTATGGCAAATTTTACACTGGAGATTCCTTCATCATTCTGAACGTAAGTAAACAAGAAAATAGAATAATATAATGATATGAATATACTCTTTTTTTATATCCGAATAACTTCAATAAGTTTAATAAAATTTATATTTTAAATAAAATTTATATGTAATTTAAAAGTTAAAAATAATTATAAATTAGTATTTCTTTAATGTTGAATGCGTATTACTAAATGATTTACCCAATTTGAAGAAGAATTGTTAATATATTGTAATAATCTATAATGATACATTTTAGCTGCGTATTTTGTTATTAATTTCTTTCTCGTATTTGAATCTCTATTTATGATTCACTTTAATAATTCAAATAACTGAAATAATAAAAATCCCTTCAATTCGTAGACCAAGCAGAACCCAAAGGACAAGCAACTCTCATGGGATGTGCACTTCTGGCTGGGCTCGGAGACATCCACCGATGAGGCTGGAGCTGCGGCTATTCTGACAGTGCAGTTAGACGATATCCTCAATGGAGGACCCGTGCAGCATCGCGAGGTGCAGGATCACGAGTCACAGCTGTTCCTCAGCTACTTCAAGAACGGTAAATGCTGTGTAGTTTGTCAAAATAGTTTTATAAAGTACTCTGCTCCACTGTCCAGGTGTGCGGTATGAACAAGGCGGCGTTGGCACCGGATTCAAGCACGTGCAGACAAATGCCCAGGGCGAGAAGCGCCTGTTCCAGGTGAAGGGCAAGCGTAACGTGCGAGTGCGCCAGGTGAATCTCTCCGTCTCCTCGATGAACAAGGGTGATTGCTTCATTCTGGATGCTGGCAACGACATCTATGTCTACGTGGGTGCCCAGGCCAAGCGCGTGGAAAAGTTGAAAGCTATTAGCGCAGCTAACCAGATCAGGGACCAGGATCACAATGGACGTGCCCGTGTGCAAATCATTGATGAGTTCAGCACGGAAATGGATAAGCAGCAGTTCTTCGACGTGTTAGGGTCTGGCTCAGCCGACCAGGTGCCCGAGGAGTCGTCCGCCGATGAGGATGGTGCTTTCGAGCGCACAGATGCTGCCGCCGTAACACTATACAAGGTGTCCGATGCCAGTGGTAAGCTCCAAGTGGATACCATTGCTCAGAAGCCGCTACGTCAAGCTATGCTGGACACGCGCGATTGTTTCATTTTGGACACTGGCTCCGGCATTTTTGTGTGGGTGGGACGCGGCGCTACTCCCAAAGAAAAGTCCGACGCCATGGCTAAGGCACAAGAGTTCCTGCGCACCAAAAAATACCCAGCTTGGACCCAGATTCATCGCATTGTTGAGGGCGCCGAGTCAGCTCCATTTAAGCAATACTTCGATACCTGGCGCGATGTGGGTATGTCTCATACCCGTCTGATACGCTCCGCTCTAGACATCGGCTCCGATGAGTCTCTCGATGTGGATGAGATCGATGCTGTCGTGCAGAAGTTGAAGAAAAGCGGCGGTCGCGCCATCGGCTTCATGCCCGATCATGGCCAGAACAGCATCAAAGATATTACCCAGTATGTTTCCAAGGCAGGCAGCAACGAGGTGCTGCGCAACCATGTGCCCTTCGAGGAGGAGCTGCCGCTGTTGGGTTTCGGCTCCTACGTGCTTACTTACAACTATGAGGCCAACAATGGTGATAAAGGCGCAATTGTTTATGTCTGGCAGGGCGCCAAGGCCAATGCGGCTGTTAAGGAGCGTGCTTTTGAGGATGGCATGGCCTTGGCCGTCGAACAGAATGCTTTGCTGGTGCGCACCACGCAGGGCCATGAGCCTCGTCACTTCTACAAGATCTTCAAGGGCAAGCTGTTGACTTCTTATACCGCATTGCCTGTTTCCGCGCAACTGTTCCGCATTCGCGGCACAGTCGAGAGCGATATCCATGCAAGCGAAGTGCCGGCTGATAGCTCTTCACTGGCGTCTGGAGACGCGTTTGCTCTAGCTTCCACCAAGACGCACAAGGTGTTCATTTGGCAAGGACTGGGTGCCTCTACTTTTGAGAAAGAGGCGGCGAAGACACGCTTTGCGAACTACTGGAAGGATGCGGAGCTGGAGTTAATCGAGGAGGGAGCTGAGCCCGATGACTTCTGGGAAGATCTGAACGGTGAGGGCCAGTACGACCGTAGCCTGGACGATCAAACTCCGCCACTGCTCGAGCCACGACTATTTCACTGCCGCCTGACACGCGCTGGGCGTGCTAAGGTAGAGGAGGTCGCCGACTACCAGCAGGAAGATCTCGACACCGATGATGTCATGCTGCTGGATGCTGGCGATGAAATCTATATGTGGGTCGGCGCCGGTGCCACAGCTGAGGAGAATGGCAGGATACTGGACATGGCCAAGGTAATAAGGTGTTCAGCACAGCGAGAAGTGTGTTACCTAAAATCAGATCTACAGTTATTGCAATCCTTCTAAAACTTCCTTATTGACCTACTTTATCCATTCGATTATAGCGCTACATCAGCTTGGAGCCCACCGCCCGCACCGTGGACACTGTTAGCATTATTCGGGTGACCCAGAGTCAGGAGCCCCGCGTCTTCAAGCGCATGTTCCCCTCTTGGGACGACAACTACTGGCAGGTTGGTAAAACTCTAATGAACTCAATTTAATGCTCTTCACATTGAAACATAACCATCGCCTGCTTTGCATAATCCTGTTTTCGCATGTCTGATATCAAATACTCCATTGAACTTTGTGCGTGAGTATCTCAGTGCCTACTAATGCTTCATATACAATGAACCATATATCCTTTAACAATTTCTTCCTCTATCTCTGAATACATTTTGAATCGTGTTTCCCTTTGTAGACTTTGCCTTCCTATGAGGACATCAAACGTCAGGTTCTGGATGCCAACAATGAGGTCTAGTACACCCTCGGCTTAAATACTCAGCAAACCTGATCAAAAATGCACTTTTGCCTTTGCCTTAACAAAATACAGAATATAAAAAAAATCTCTTGTAATTATTTGTTTGTAATAAATGTAAATGTTTTTTACTAAAATTCCTAATCGTTGTATATTTTCATTGACTCGATTTATGTTAGTTTTAAAAATCTTATATTTTTCTTGTGTGTTTACAATATATATTAAGAAATACATGAAAATATTCTAGAATATATGAAATCATCTACACAATACATATTTGCATTGCTCAGCTATTGCTAGCTGCAGTCGGTGATACATTTATGATTCAATGACGCTCAGTTGTACGGCATACCCCATGCAATATCCTCGATCCAGTCCAAAAACGAATACACACGGGTATATACACTTGGGTAGCTGCTGCGACAGAATACGCCAAAGGAGGTGATTCCTATAAGATGATAATGAATAAGGCTGTGTCTGCGACCAGGCAAATTCAGCTGTAGCGGACCGCCCGAGTCGCCCTGACAGGTGTCCCGATTCTGAAGGAAATCCTGCGCGCAAATCTGACTATCTATAATGCCATTGGGAGTCTCAGCAAATACAGGCAGATCCCGGATGCACTCATCGTTGGGTACTATAGTCGCATTTAGATGGGTCAGGCGATATGTCATGGCCTTGCTAAAGCTAGTCGAGCCATAGCCCATGGCAAATGCAATTGAAGTAGGTATCTCCTTATTCACCCACAGTCGGATGGGGCGAACGAACTCACTTAGTCTGAAAGAAACCATTAATTTTTTTACGATAATCTGCTTATCAAGATTACATTCTATTATTCTACTATTTCATTCTACTACCAATATGTATTTTACTTCTGCTAATTCTAGATTTCAAAATTAGAATTACATGAATATCTACTACTATTTTACACGAGTTCAAATTAAAAGTAGTAATACTATTATTTGCTACCTGCTACAACCTCAGGCGTTTACTTTGTACTGCTCCGACTAACTATCTATTACTATCTAATATTCGTGATGTACTTGTATCTATCTAATACTATACTACTATATACCTATACTTTATCAACATCTCGTATCAACCTGTAGCTTATTAGCTTAGTTCCAGAAAACAAATGGATATGGATTTTCAAAAATCTGTGAGTACTCACATTACGTTTTTTGACAGCTTAAGCAGGGCTATATCATTATAATAGTATTCAACTCTGTAATCGGGATGGTTGAAAATGCTCTCAATGTCAAAATTCTGGGGCTCAACCGTAACCTCATCGATCATAAGATTAAGTCCACCGATGCGAACCCATTTCGGCGCATCTCTACAAAAATGTTAAATGTTCCGGATGTTATCAGAGAATCTTCGACTCATCACTCGCTCCCGGCGACTAGGCCTCTCGACTCGACGCTTACCCGTCCACCTCGGTGCAATGGGCCGCAGTCAGCACCAAATTCTCGCTTATCAAACTGCCGCCACACTTGTAGTCGATTTTGTCGGAGTTAGTCTGAAAGCCGACAGCCGCCTGTCAAAATAAATTTTCCGGTTTTATGCGGGGCGTTTACGATTATGTGAATCTACACTCAGAGAAAAAGCTGTACTTATGCACATATATACTAAATTGAGCGTAGGTTTTAAATGAGCGAAATAAAGAAATAACAAACTAATCCGTTCCAAAGTTGGCCAGCATTTGAAACTTTTACTTGAGCGCAAAACACTTGATATTTTCTCTGAGTGTATAGTAGTTTATTATCAGCTTCAAAGAACATACCATATGGGGGTATTCACCAGGCCGGGCAAGTACGCGGCCATCGAAATCTTCGTCATTTGCGTCTTCCATGACGGCCGTATCGTTGGGAAAGATTCGCTGAACATACTCGGAGTACTCTTGATATGAAGAGTTCACGTAGTCAATGGGTTATGCTTAAGATGAGAACTGAGAAAAGAACTCACTGCGCTCGCAGAGGCGTCTATTCTGGCCCCTGCGCCTCTTTTTGTATCGTCGCCCATTAGGCGGAGGTGGAAACGGCTGCCCCGGTCTGAAGCGAGTCGGATTGAGCTCACGCTGCGGCGGCATCGGAAGTTCGAGCTTAGTGTTTTGCTTACTATTATAGAAAAAGTCACTGATTTTGAATAGTGTATTGTACAGCTTATTATCTGGAAAGACAATGTCCTGTTCCTTGGGAAAGAACATTGGCTGATCCTTGGGCAATCGCTGGCCTCCAGCCGAACAAAACAGAGCAGCCGATAATAATGCCAGCAAGCGACTCATAATATAATTCTATATATATGTACAAGCACTTTTTGGGTTGTTTACACTTGAAGTGGTAAGGCGCGACTGAAGCCCTGACGATCTGAGATGCGTTCAGGCTGCGCCTTATCAGGTTATCAGTAAATTGTCGCCGAATATTCACGATTTGTAATTTATTAAACTTATCGGTATTTAAATGTGGATACCGAGGGTATGGGGATTGACGACACTTGCGGTGCGTGGTGCATGAATCTGTGTGGTGCCGCCAAGTTGACCTTCGTATTGCGCAATTATGGCACGCTGTATAGACTCCAGTTCCTGATCGTTCCTATATCGCAGAATGGATACGGTGGGCTCGTCGGGAGAGGCAGCGGGTGCTGCTACAGCATAGACCACAGCCAGCAGGGCGAACAATACAAGCAACTGAATAAAATGTTGAAAGTTCAAATATTTCTCTAGAAATATGAAATTCAGAAGGACTTACGCAAACAGTCTTCATTTCGCACCGATTTCTTGAGCTAAACTAAAACGCGCGTACCCATTCACAAGCGTTTTTATAGCCCACAAAATAAAATATATTGTAATTTTGTATTATCATGCTATTCATAATTAAATTATAATTTGCAACTATCTGAACTTGAACGACTTGAAATAATACCGAAACGAGTTTTTAAACTTTATTCGTTTAACATAATCCACAGCCGGTCGGCCACATGAGCAGACGAGATAATATCAAGCGCTGAATTTTTCTAGTAATCACAAATCCGATTCTTTATTCAATGCCCTCACTGATTAAAATTGGGTAGTATACCTATATATCTTATGTATCTATATGGTATCTGAGACTATTGATCTTTACTTATTTGCATATATGCGTTTAATCACATGGACCTAAAAGCGGAATATAAAATTACCTTCTCCAACTTCGGGTGTTGATAGGCCATCAGTTAGTCGAATAGACAACTGTTACTTGCTTAAGAGGCAAAAAAAAAAAAAAATAAAAAAAAAAAAAAATACATTTTGGCATGCTTTTGTGTTCATCTGAAATCGAGATCGTTTTGCGTGAACGTGAGAACAGGTCTTTTTGCTTGTAAATTTAAATAAAATATGGGAATATTAGTAATGAATGGAATGATCATTACCTAAGGATCCATAGCTATGGATGCATGCATCTGTTTTTGTTTTATTTATATATTTGTTTTGAAAATAAAGTTTTCACTCTCGTTGTCTTTACCCATATAATAAAACCAGTTCAATGCTCCAATTTTGTTATGATGTCATAGGCGTAATAACTTCAAAAGCTCGCTGAAGTCTACAGAAAGCTCGAATTGTGCGAAGCAATTAGATATTTGATTATTATTAATCTATTTACATTTAGGTATGCAGATAACTACATATTTTGGATCAGTAAACATAAAGCTATATAAAATATAATATTTTCTAAATTTTCCTACACACATGGACAATCTGTGCAAAGATATATAATTCACAAAAAAATGCATTAGAGGTACACAAAAAGGTTTTGTAAAAACGGTTGCATACTTGCAGGCACAATGTAAAACTGAGTGAGTTTTAAAATCCAGGTGTGCTGGCCTTATTTATTTTCAGGATATCCTTCAATTATAGTCATAAATTATTCTGTTTTAATCTACACGAAATAATTAGTGCTCAATAGTTTAAGTGTGCTCAATATCTCACATTTAAGATATTGTAAACTTTCATAAAAAATTCCATTATGCAAGTTTGATATACAGCTTTAAGCAATTCGACGGCCGTTTTGTCTCAGATGAATCCAGAAAAAATGCAATGCCGACAAAATGTCACATTCCATACGGGCTTCAAGTTGGGCAAACCCACAAATCTGTAGGTCAAATTAAAGACCGCGACGTAATTTGAATACATTTACACATTTTCCGACTTATTAAAGTCGATTCAGTCGTTATTTTTCTTTCAAAGCTATATGTTCCAATTAAAAAGCGTTTGGTATTTTAATTGGAATATGGGGGCAGTTAATGCTGTACTGTTACCCAATGCAGCGCATTTGCATGTCTTGCAGCCAAATATGGGATCGGATGCATCTGGGCCTCTATATAAATAAGGGCCACACTTGCAATTGGCAGACACAGACACAGCTGAACAGCTGCCCAACACGTTCGTACCCCATAGGCAAGAAAAACCTACTAGCCCAAACTCAAGATGCGCGCTTTTCTGGTAAGTCTTTATACAATATGATCCTTGCAAGAAACGGCTTAGTCAATCAACCCATGTTGCAGATGCTATGCTTAATTGCCGTCTCTCGCGGTCAATATGATTATTCACCCCAATCCCATGCTGGCGATGGGCGTGGCGGATTGATCGGCACCTCCGATGGCGGTCTTGTGCATGGTGGTTCGGCTCAGTTGTCAGAGCCTATTCTCCAGGCCAATGAGTTTAATAAGGAGTTCTACACGTACAGTGCACCGGAACAGGAGTTCGACAATGGTCCCGTTAACGATCAGATCGCGAATAGTCTGAGGAGGAATCTGCGCGTTCTCTTCATTAAGGGCCCCGAGAATACGGGTCTGGAGCATGCTGCACTACAGTTGGCTTCCTCCGCCTCAGATGATCGCACAGCCATCTATGTGCTGAACAAACAGGCCGATGTCAGTGAGTTGGCCAACAAGCTGAACCAGATTAAGCTCCAGACCAACAACAAGCCAGAGGTGCACTTCGTCAAGTATCGCACCGCCAGCGATGCCGAGAATGCTCAGCGTGTTATCCAAGCCCAATATGATTCGCTCCCCGGACGCTCGACCAATCATAATGCCGGCTCCTCGTCTCCCGTCTTGGACTTTGCCACAAAGAGCGGAACAGGTGTTGTTGGAGTAACTACAGCCGAGCTGCCCTCGAATAGCGCGTACTTGCCACCAAGCCGTAGGTTTTAGCTTAAAGCAATAAAATCATAGCTAGTAAATATTGTTAAGAAATATAATTTAGGTTTTCAAACATCATTTGCAAGCGTTTAGTTTATGCTTCTAGGTATAATATTTTGGAACGCGACTGTTGCCAATGCTGAATTGAGTTAGCTTGAGGTCGCATAGTAGCTTTCAGATTGGCGATCTCAACAATTTGAGACTCGACTGTAATCAACGTGTTTTATGTTACCCAAAAACAAAGTGGATTTTGGTGAAACTTAGCTATTTGCCAAATTGTCAGATGAATCAGCTGCGGCGCGACTATAAACAGGGCTGACTCTGACACCATATACAAAGAAGTTCTATTTGAACAACCCTAATTGGAAATATATGATATCTAAACGTATATATTGCATATAAAGGTACTTGAAACATGGAGTTCAAGATTTTTTTTTTTTTTTTTATTTATTTATTTATTTTTGTAAATGTTATTATACAATAATTTAAGTTTAGGCTAAGAAATAGGCCTTTCCTACTTAGATATTTATTTACAAACATGACATATGGCATCTGCGATAACATAGTTATTTGGCAAAAAACCCCAAGGATATTTACTACAAGTTAAATTAAACACTAAACACTAGAAACTACATGTCTATGTTAGCTTGAGGTCGCATAGTAGCTTTCAGATTGGCGATCTCAACAATTTGAGACTCGACTGTAATCAACGTGTTTTATGTTACCCAAAAACAAAGTGGATTTTGGTGAAACTTAGCTATTTGCCAAATTGTCAGATGAATCAGCTGCGGCGCGACTATAAACAGGGCTGACTCTGACACCATATACAAAGAAGTTCTATTTGAACAACCCTAATTGGAAATATATGATATCTAAACGTATATATTGCATATAAAGGTACTTGAAACATGGAGTTCAAGATTTTTTTTTTTTTTTTTTATTTATTTATTTATTTTTGTAAATGTTATTATACAATAATTTAAGTTTAGGCTAAGAAATAGGCCTTTCCTACTTAGATATTTATTTACAAACATGACATATGGCATCTGCGATAACATAGTTATTTGGCAAAAAACCCCAAGGATATTTACTACAAGTTAAATTAAACACTAAACACTAGAAACTACATGTCTATGTCAGGTCGTTTATATGCAAATATGTTGATTCCTGATACTTGGATATGAATTTTTGCGATAATCGCGATAGTCTAATATCTACCAATTCAGTATTGGCTGGACAATCTAGATCAAACGTGGAATCAATTCAAATTTAAATTTAAATGTATCCATCATCATAAAACAATATTAGTTAAATCAAATGCTACATTTAGTATTAATTAAGAGTTAAATGTTATGCCACATTTCATCTTGCATTATACATTTTTTACTATCCTCCTCCCACATACCTTATGCGTGATATATTATTTTTCGGAAGACTTACAACAAATTGTAAATAATTATTACACGAGCTTTATCTGCAGGCATCTACTATCACGCATTTGGATGCTGAATGGATTAGCATAATTAAAGACAATGACAGTTTGGGCCTTTGTTATGTTATATATTTCGAAAGCTAACGACACCCAAGGGGTTGTGTAAAAAATTCAAATTATAATGACAAACTAGGCAAGGCATTCCAAGCCAAAAACGAGAAGAAAATAAATGTGTAGACACCTGAGAGATTTGGAACTATAAACTGCTTTCTTTGAAAACAAAAATTTGTTTACATGTTGTTTTTTTTTATATCACTTGGTTAACTTGTGTCTATTTTTTTGGGGGGCTGAACTAAATTATGCATAAGGTTCGCTCCGGACAACTCAACGAACTACTAATTTGCCGATCAGTAAACGTTTCGGGTCTGTGGGGGTCAGCTTGGGCTTGGGCCTAGCTCTGGGTCTGGGTCTGGGTCTGGGTCTGGGACTGGGCTTGGACATCTGCATATGCATGTGAAACGACTTTCTTTTGGAGGGGGCAGTGCTTGACACATTGATGTGTCGTATTAACCAATAATATTTTTCATTAATTCCGCATCGCTCGTTGAAATATTATGTGATTATAAAAATTTAAATATCAAGTTGGCTATCGTTATATAACGGTTGACTATGCGAGATGCAGCTCTAATGCGTTCATCTGAATATTTCCGAATATGGTTCCGTGATTTGCCAACTGTGTAGATGGAGCTGGAGCTGGACAATAGATTGAATAATTTTATGCCAGGCCGATAGTGAGGGAGAGCAACTTATAAAAACCTTTGGTGGCGATCTGCTTAGGCATCAGTTGCGTTCAAACTGCTCGAGCAGAAGTTCAGTTTACCAAAATGAAACGGTTCAGCTTTCTAGTGGTAAGTCGCATGCTTCTAGGAGTGAGTGCTATCTAAATCGGAATATCTATATATATTTGCAGTGCTTGTCTTGTGTGACGCTCGTTGTCGCTGCTCCACAGGGCTACAAATATCAGCAAAATACGCCGGCTCTGCCAGTTGGCAATCTGCGTCCGCAGACGCCGCTCTCTACCAGTGGAATATACAGTGTGTCCGGCCAGCAGTCCCTCTCGCAACCCATCTCACCTGTGCTTAATAATGTGATTCAGGCCCCTCCGCCGGTGCCCCAGCAGCAGCAGGTCTTCCAGCAGTCGCAGCAGCAACAATTTGTGCCGTCCATTCCTGTTCAGCCTCAGCAGCAGCAACAGCAATTTGTGCAGAACTATCAGCAGCAGCAGGTCCTGAATCCGCCACAGCCCCAGATTATTTCTCAGCCTCAGCAGCAGTTCGTGCAGTCGCAATACGTGCAGCGCCCCTCGATCGTGACGAAAGACATCTACATTCACTCAGCTCCCGATGACACTGAGGAGCTGCAGTCGTCACCACAACTGGATAACACGCCCATTCGCAAGAACTACCGCATTGTGTTCATCAAGGCACCCACACAGAATCTGAAGCACACGGCTGCAGTTTTGAAGCGCGCCCAGGCCAGCAACGAGGAGAAGACCGTCATCTATGTGCTGTCAAAGAAGCCCGATATCAATGAGATCCAGCAGCATCTTCAGTTAGCCCAGACCGAGCCCAAGGTACACAAACCAGAGGTTTACTTCATCAAGTACAAGACCTCCGAGGAAGCCCAGCGCGCACAGCAGGAAATTCAAGCGCAATACGATGCTTTGGGCGGTGCTACACACATTTCCGATGAGGGAGTGGCCCCCATTACCAGTTTCTCGGGCACTGGGTCCCTCAACCTGGGCAACATTGTCCCCCGGTCCATCCAGCAGCAGACAATTGTCCAAAACGGTCAGGGAATCTTAGGCCAAAGCATCCAGCAGCCGAACTCATTTGTGCCATCGATCGGCGGGGGTAACCTTGGCATCCAGGGCGGTCTACAGACCTCCTCGGTGTCAACGGGCACCAACTTTGGCGTCAACGTGCCAGCCAAGCGCTATATCACAGCCAAAACTAAATAAGCGGGCCCCAACGCATTTCACGTATTCAGCATAAAGAATCGCCCGAGTGTAGTTAATTTTAATTTATTGTCAATTCAATATTCACATCAAAACAAATATATATTTTAAACAGAAATACAAATACAAAGCCATCGAAATATATTACTGTATAGAAAGAAAATGAACTAATTTGATTTCTGCATTTGAATAGATGGAACTTGCTGAAACGTTGAATTTTCAGCAAACAGTTTACCTGGACTCTGCAAGGTGTTCTGCATACCTTTAAATTATCATTGTAACAACATTTACTTGCTACAAACATATCTTCTTCCAGTCACTAAGTTAGAGTCCTAATTATTCGTGTCAATAAAGATATATATAGCCTTGATATATGTATTAGCATATGGCCTTGTCTGTTAATTAATAATACAATCATAATACCTACTACCTATCACTATATAAATTAAATAATTAAGATTCTTATAAGCTTAATTGCCAAATCATCACATTATTTCCCAGAGATTATTAGGGATTTTTATATTTTAACATTTACTTTTCGACCTTAAATAGAGAAAATGCAATAATAGATTCAGCCCTATGATTGGACTTATACATACGTATACTATCTATATTTATATTAATCATTGCTTTAGCTTTAATAATTTCTGTTTTGGATAGACCTTCTATTTTGGAAGAAAATGTGTTTCCTGGTTTAGGAAATTTGGAGATACCAAACAAAAGCGAACTCAGCAACGATCACAATTCAAACCATTTTAAATATCATATATATCCTCCCTTATCATATAGGTAATAAAATTTGGAATGTTCGCTCACCTATATATAATGTCTTATGTGTTTTATGTGGGGACTGTCAAGAGTGAGTGACCACTTAGTGGCTGCATTCGTAATCACGATATTGGTCTGTGGCTTCATTATGCATATGTAGATGGCAGTTATGCAAGACTAATCAAAGGCTAATCGCTCCGACCGGTTTTACCGACCGGCTAACCAAATGTGGCAATACAGAGGCATAAATGAGTTCGTCTTCTTTTCTTTGAATTCAATTCGTGATCGCCTTTGTCAAATTGGCTGTGTTAATGGGAAAAGTTGTGAAAGACACGCTTAAAGGTCGGAGAAAAAGTGGAATGTTTAATTAGCTAGATATATACACACATACATACATAATAACAATTTGTTACTTAGTTAACTACAACAATAGCGATTCTTTTCATTTCAGTCAATTTTCTATGTCCGCAAATGGGCGGGCAAATATTTATTGGGTATGGTGCCTGTCAGACCCCCTATGGAACCAATGGAACCAGTTCCAACAGCTGCGCCAGCTGTTCCGACTCCACCAAGTGAAACACTTCCACGCTGATTGTCTAGGGATCCGATGACCGATGTTACCGGTGCCACACCCTCATCAGATACTTGCGTAGTGCCGCCCAGCTGATCGTATTGAGCTGAAAAATCATGAAAATCATCATCTGAAAATCGACTGCTAAATATCGTCATTCATGTTATCTGTGGTACATATGTATGTGTAAGCCATACATGTATAAGTAAGCCATACAGCTTGACCTCCAATTCACACAAATCTTCAAGCATTTCTTGGGGCTCAATATACGAACTGCAGGGTCTTGGCCTTATGCAAACTTGTGGACTTACCTTGTATGGTGCGTTGCGCATGCGCCGCTTCCTCTTGCGTTTTGTACTTTATAAAGAAAACTTCTGGTTTACTTATGGGTTTGGGCGCTGCCTCTTCAATAGCTGTTTGCAGCTCGAGAGGATCTGGTTTCTTTGTCAGCACATAGATGATAGTCTTTTCCTCCACAGGAGCCTGCTGAACACGCACAGCTGCCTTACTGACACTGGGTGTGGGTGCCTTGATAAACACAATGCGATAATGCTTGCGAGGTGGCCCCACAGGCAGCACGGGCTGTGGATAACGTTCCTCAGGCTCTTCGGCGGGTGGCACATGGACATAGATATCCTTGGAGACGACTGGGCTGTAGGCCTGCTGTTGCGCTAGTTGATTGTAAGCAAAGTTAGAGCCTTGTTGCCTGTTGTTGGAGGGTTGCTCGAAAATTTGCTGTTGATGCTGAGGTTTCTGGAAGATCAGCTGCTGCTGCGGTTGTGGTTGCTGAAGAATCTGCTGCTGCGGTTGTGGTTGCTGAAGAATCTGCTGCTGCGGTTGTGGTTGCTGAAGAATCTGCTGCTGCAGGGGCTGCTGGAAGACTTGCTGGCTTTGTGTCGGCTGTGTACTCAGCAGTTGCTGAACCTTGGGTGCCTGCAGCGCCTGCTGCAGCAGCCGTTGCTCATCTAGGGTTGCCCCCTGCTGTTGCTGCTGCAGACCAGCCAAACCGGGTATGCGGCCCGCCTGGTAATTGTATCCTTGCGGCTTGGCCAGCGACACGCCCAGGAGGCACGTAACCTAATGGTAAACACATGAGAAAACAAGCTTACGTGGACTGAGTCCAATATCTTACAATAAACGCGCGCATTTCGGCTCGAGTTCGGTCGACTGAAAGTTGGATTGTGAAGAGCAGCACCGGGTCTCTCGGCTAACAGAAACCAACTAAATGCTAATCAGTGGCTGGCTGTCACTTATAAAGCGGACACCTAAATCTATTATGATGATGATCGAGCTGCTGCTGCCTGGCTTGATGAGCGACGAAGCAGAGTTAAAATGAAACTGAAACCATCGTAGACCCCAACAAATACCACTCCGAGCAGGGGCCAACAGATCTCAAAAGCGCCACTGAAGCAACTTATCTTTGTAATACCCTGTAGGCATAAAGAAATTTTGAGATATACTGCTGATGAGCAACTGCAAGTGGCCGTATTGAAAGCTAATTAAAATTGCAGTAAAATTGCTAGAAATTTGTTTAAGTAAACTATGTTTAAGAGATGCTACAACAGCTGTATTCATCGGTCGGAGATCGAAGATGAATTACAACTGAAAGCATAGTTTGTATGTTTGTTTGCGACACCTCTTTGCGATAGGCGAATATTATAGAAATCTTACAGACTTTTTACAGGTCACCTAAGAGTCTGTCAGTCGACTCTATCAGTCTTACGAGTTTTCTTTTGAGCAACCTTGAGACACAGTCTTTAGTACTCACACTCTCCACGCTCACACTCGCAACTGACCGCGTCATCTGCCAGACAATATATTTTGGGACTTATACACACACTCATACAATCCGACTCGCCGGAAGTCATATATGAATTAGCATATTCATTGTTTAGGGCCCTATACACAATTCAATTTCGCTGAAGATCGTTAGGGGGATTTGTTTTTGAGAGCTACCCGCATTATCGTATCAATAATTAAACATAACTTGCACAAATCGCGCGAAATTGTCATTAGTGACGTGCCGAATTGCACAGCTTTTGGCCAATTTATAAATCGCTTCGATGGCCATTGCCGATCGCCTGACCCAGTTCAATTTGCGGATCGTGCCGTTTAATTGGGCTGTGCGTTCGCGTTACATAACGCCCAGTAGAGCAGTAGACTAGACGTTGCCTGTACATGTGAAACATTCATTTTTTTATTTATTTATTTATTTTATTTTTTTTTTTTTTGCTTTTCAAATTATTATTATCATTACTTATGTAATTTTCTTTTTGGTCAAAAGAAATCGGAATTACTTGGGGGAATCACTATAATAAATATGTTACTGAAGTAGACCCAAGTAATTTTATTGCAGCTCAATTATTATTTTTACCGAACAATTTGGTAGTTATATTACTGCACAATTATTTATTATTATATTTTTTAAATATCCTTTTTGAAACTGATAATTAAAGTTAGGTAAATACTATATATGGTTCCTGGAATCTCCAATGAAGAGACATAGTTTGGAAAATAAATATATATAAATTTCAAAATTAATTCTTCTGAATTTAGTTAAATAATTGTTTTTAATAAAGTGCCAAAATAATTAAAATCAATCAATGTCTATCATTGGGTCCAAATATGATTGAGACTTGCTTGCTTGCAAAATATATATCCAGTATTGCTTTAATAATAGTTATTATAACTAAAATTTTAAATTATATATTTTGTTTTGCCTTGTGTCAAAATCAATCAATGTCTATCAAATACTTGGAATATGTAGGTCATAATTTGGTTGTGCGCAGATGTTCACTTGAATGATGACGACGATGTTTTGATGTATGATCGGAGATTAATCAAACGCTGTGTCTCGCCATTTGTTATAAATTGTATTTGTATGTGATTTTGATATACACTTATAATATCGCTCGCCGCAAAGACTGATGATATAAGTCCCTCGCATGCTCAGCGATAAAACCGATGAATTTTCGTTCTTTTGTTTCAACGCACTCGATGGTCCTTTGTGTACTTTGGTTGCTGTTGTCGTTGGTATTGTGTAACGGGGCTCAACGGCTCATTAGCGATTTATTGTTGCATCACTGAAACGAAATTCAACAACAATTTCTTTACGCCCGCCGTGCCATTTTTATATACATATGTATATAATATATTATATTTAAATCTCTTCAGACGACCACAATTTTCACTTTTGCGACGTGGCGTGCATGGGAAATTAACATGGTCAAGGTTTTTGCGATAATACGCAGCAATTACCAATACTGCAAATTATAAAAATAAAAAATTGTATACGTATATATATATAAATAAAAAATAAAAAAATTAAAAAAGAAATAAAAAACGAATAAAATCATCAACATATTATGCTTAACATTTATAATGAAATATGTATATATCAGATATTAGCAACAAAATTCGACGAAAACTTTATAAAAATAATGGGTTATTAAATTGGTTTATTTCATTTTACCCAAGCTTAATCATTGCTCAACGCGGCTTTATTATAACAAATTAAAAAATTAAAAAAGTATTCAAAAACGGTTTTTGACTTCAAATCAACATAAAAACCAAACAAAAACTTGCCTCTTGAGTCTTTTACAATTGCTTAGCGAATCGAGAAATGCGAAGCTCTACGTCTTTAAGTCAACTTTTGGTTTCGATACCTAATAACGGTTGCGAGCTAAGCTATTGCTTAAGCTAAAAGCTCTGCCCGCAGCACGCATTTAACTTGGTGTTTTAAGACGAAACTTTATAAACGAATATTTTATTTGTAAAAGATTTTCTACTTAACGTAGCACAACAAAAATAAAAATGTTCATACATGTAGATTGCTACCTGGATATTGATATTGGATCTCATTTAATCTACACCAGAGAAAAAGACTTAGATTATATGGGTATATTCAAAAAGTATCTCCTAATCCTCCTTTCTCCTAATAATTTAAAGCTAAATAAATATTATACATTAATTATTCTTCTGTCTTTATTAAAAACAATGCATTTATATTTATTATATTAATTATTTATTTGTACAGTACTATAAATAAGCTAATTTTGTTATTTTTCTATATGCATTTGAATATGTATTTTAAATATAAGTCTGGCGAAAACGTTTGAATTTGTTATGGGTTTATTTACCTGAGTGATGATGTTTACGTTTAATTGTTTTCTAGAAAGAAATTCATTTAATGTGTATTAATGTTATAATTAATGTTTCGCGTACTTACTCTTTACCAATTACATTTATTATGACCTTTTAATGCTTTTTCATACTTGGTTTACAACACCAAATATTTCTCAGATATTGCGTGAAGAGGCATGCGATGTCTTATTGTGCAACGCCCTCAAGTTGTGGCTTAGCCCCGACCCAGTCGCCGACACTCGACTGAGGAACTTGCTAATGAGAAGCGTTGAGGAAGCATTGGCTTGTATGTTCATTAGCCTGGGTTAGCTACGGTTAGCCGTCTGGCCCGGCTGCCGAGTAAACGGCTCATTACACCAGCCGCAAATAGCTGAATGGGCGTCACGTTTAGGCCAACAATTGCCGCCGTCTTCATGTATTGACAAAGGGTTTTTGTCCAACTAATCAAAAGTAAATTAATCTTGGCCAGCTCGGACAGCTGGAGATATGTTCCACTGAATGAGACTATGTCTCTCTTTCATTATCTCTATCACTCTCTTTTTCTTTCTCTTTTTCTTTCACTCTCTTTCTCTCTCCCTCTCACTCTCTTTGCATCTCACTCCATGATAAATGGGGCTCCGAAAAGGCGTCCGGCTCACATGCAAAATTTTCGAAGCTCGACGGGTCATTAATTAAGCTTGAAAATACATACATATGTACATACATGAGCATAAGCATGAGCATGAGCATGAGCAAGAGCATAAACAGAGAGGATAGAGGAGAATAGAGGTTAGGGCTTCGAATTTGTAGCTCAAATAATTTCTGAGTATACGAGATGTACTAAAAATTGATTAGGTGTTTATGTAATTCCTGTTTTTAATAACAGTTAATCGATGCGTGGCCCAAAGGGTCCAACCGCATAATGGCAGTTTGGGTGCTGAAACTTGGTCTGTGGCAAACAATTAAGAGCTCGGCGGCAAAAGTGACCAAAAAGCCGCAAACCAACAGCACAACACTCAATAAGCAACAGCCGTACGATACTCGCTTAGGTACGATACTCGCTTTTCTTGTATGATCATATTTTAGACTTAAGTGAGGCTTACATGCTTAAGCTAGGAGATGATAAGATGTGCTATCATCTGATGTGAATTACACTAATACGCTATACCTACTAACTAACTAACTTTACCTACTAACTAACTTAAATTTAAAAGTTATTATTTTATAGCGCTCAGAGTCGTCTTGATACAAAACTAATACTCCAGTTTCGTAATTGATGAGCGAGTATAAAAAGCTTGCAGAGGAATCACGCTAATTGGCCGTGTATCGTGGGCCAACTACAAGCAAGTCGCGGTATTTAATGAGAGATTTTTGAAAAGCGAAGGCGAAGGCGATGGCGAAGGTAATTTGATGGACAACTAAGACCCAAAAAAGTAGATGAAGACGAAGTCTAACAAAAACAATGAACATGCAACGTAAAACGGGGAAGAAAAATATAAAGTAAAATAGAAAAATGTAAAAAAAATATTGAAGCTGAACTTCACTTATTAAGCTGTCGAAAGCGAAGAGCGTATAAAAGTCCGCTGAAGATGGCAAGAGTCATACAGTTCAAAGCGAACAGCCAAGTAAACCACCAACCAATCAACCATCCAGACAGCTCAACCAAGTACAGAAATGCGTGGATTCATTGTAAGGAACAGGCTTGAGCAGGAGTAACTCTAGACTTCTTATATACACCGCTTTATTCTTCTGTAGGTCTTGTGTCTCTCTGCCGTGGCGTTGGCCGCACCTCAAGGCTATAACTACAATCCTGGCCCCTCTGCTGTGGCAGGCCTGAGCAGCATCAGTGGCAGCGGTGCCAGCTTCTACCAAGCAGCTCAGCAGCAGCAGCAGCAGCAGCAGGTCCATTATCAACAGCCCCAGCAGCAGACGTTCTTCCAGCAACAGTCCGGAGTAAATCAGCAGTATCATGCAGAGCAACATCATCAACAACAACAGCAGCAGCCGATAGTCTCCAAACGCTTTTTCATTCACTCGGCGCCTGAGGACATTGAAGAGGAATACAAGGAGCGTCACATTACAGTGGGCGTGCCCAAGCGTAACTATAATGTGGTCTTCATCAAGTCTCCACAGCGCTCCAACAAGAAGACCTCCATCAAGATCAGCCCCGCCGTCAACGAGGACAAGACTGTCATCTATGTGCTGAGCAAGAAGACCGATAGCTCCGACGTCCATGCCGAGGTAGTCGAACAGCCTAGCTCCACCAGCAAGCCGGAGGTCTTCTTCATCAAGTACAAGACCAACGAGGAAGCGGCACACGCCCAGCAACAGATCCAGGCCCAATACGATTCCCTCGGCGGAACCAGCCAGCTGACCGATGAGGGTGTTGCCCCCGTCACCTCTGTCATCGGCGCCCTAGGTGGACAAACTGGTGGTGATGCTGGCGCCACAGCTGTCGGCAGCACCGGCATTGGTGCCTCTGCCGGTCAGGTCATCTCCCATCAGGCTGTCTCCAGCGGACATGGCCACACAAGCAATGCCTATCTGCCACCCAGTTTCTAAGTAGTTGAGCTAAACCCCTACCTTTAATCCCTCAAACTGGTTGTTAATAAATTTGAGTTGTTGTTACAAATATTTGATTCTTAAATTTTTATCTATATAAACATATATTTATAGATAGTCAGCTTACCTTGCCATTACGATTCTCTTTTTTGCTACTTAAACATGTCTTGTCTGTCTCTATTATATTATTTTTTCCGTCTTTCCATTTTCAATACTCTCTATTCTATATTTGCACTCGGATAGTTTACCAAAGTCAAGCTCAACACCTTATGTGATAATTACTCATAGGATTACTAATTTTGTTTACAAGTTTCATAATGATTGCTTATTCTGCACCAGCCTCAAGCATCGGGGTTTTCACTTTCTCAGAGCTTATTAATATGTTTGCTAAGATAAAGAAACTGTTGCTTTCTTAAATCCAAATGGGATTAATTCTTCAGTATTTTTATAATTATAATTAATGACAGATTAAGCATGTTTTTCAGCTTGAGCAAAATAATTAAGTTTTCAAGCTGTTTGAGGTCAGGGATGGAGCCAGGCAAAGTCTCCATTAATGAGACCATAGTTTCAGCAATAACACTTGAAACAAAACAAAAAAACACACTCAAATATACTTTTTTAGTCAGAAAATATAATTTTGTGGGCGCAAAGAAAAGAGCGTTCGAAACGCTTGTGTTTTCGTTAAAGAGAGGGAAAAAGTTAAAGATTCAGGATAGAATCTCGCTACTTCTCATGATTTGAATACATCACACAGTTGGCCACACTAATGAACACACGTTGAGTTCATAAGCCAAAAAAGTGAAATTACACCAAACAATAAAATAACAAGTAAGAAAGCTCTAGTCGAGACTGCTCGACTACGAGATACCCTGAACCCTCCGAGCAACAGCCATTTCAATCATTTTTAGTGTCTTTCAGCTTATACAAACACACACACACACGCAAACACATACATAGACACCCATAGGTCTCTATGTATGGCACGCACGCATTAACAGGCATGGGCTGCAGTGTGGGCTTACTATGGGAACTAAATTGTTCAATAACTTTTTTTGTGGACGTACGTTCTTCATGAAACTTTCAGAATGTGGGTTTATCATTACTATGCGTATATTTGCCAAAGCTCAAGTCTCTAGTATTTGAAATACGCCTTTTACAGAGATGAGGGTAAGGGGGTGGATATAGGGGTGGGGGGTGAATTATAACAAAAATCGAAATTCTATCACGTGCAGTCAAGTCTACATTTAAAATTTGGAGACTTTAGCTCTAAAGGTGTAGAAGATATAATTTTATAACTGGTTTTCGATAAGGTTTTTGATCGATAAAAAAAGAACGGGATGAGTTATCGATTTTTAGTGATAAACTCGATATGCGCGCGCTATATACGAGCATTTTAAAAAAAGTTGAAGTCTCTAGCTTCTATATCTTCAGAAATCGACGCGTTCATACATACGGACAGACGGACAGACGGACATGGCTAAATCGATTCAGTTTGTCGCCCAGATCAAGAATATATATACTTTGTGGGGTCTGCCACGCCTCCTTCTCCCTGTTACATACTTTTAACAAAACCATTATACCCTGATTTCCCATTTTCAATGGGTTCAGGGTATAAAAATTGTGTGTGTGTTTTTTTTTTGTTGCGATTTTTGTTGTGTCTGAATATTATGAGTGGCGAGTATTTTGATTAGGTTTTGATTGCGCATAGTTCGTCCCTCTAGGTTATTTATAAAAATAGTAATGTTGCTGCTCACAATACAAATGCGAACTTTCGCTTTAAAGCCAGGAGGTGAGCACAGAGCTTCGAGCGTGGAGCGTGGAAAGGTGACTATGGGACTCCCACACCATGCGGCCAATTAGTGTCAGCAATGATAATTTATGATGTCAACATGTCAACGAATGTCCTCGCAATCACAGTTATTAGCGAGGATAATGTCAAATGTACAATTATTTGAACAGGCCGCCAATTAAAATTGATTCCCGTCTCTATATATGGACTAGTTGTCCTCAGCTCTTTAAACAGAGCATAGAAAGCATCAAGAGGTCAAGTCATGGCTCGTCTGTTCCAGCTACAGGAGAACTGTCTGCGCCTGATGGGCCACAACATGGAGAGTTCTGGGGAGAGGAGTCCCACCCTTGGCCTTCGGCACGTTGCATCGCTAGTATTCGTGCTGTCCGCTGAGTATCCAATGCTGTCGTATGTCGTCTATAATCGGGATGACATGGAGCTGATTACGGCCTGTCTGAGCGTCGCATTCACCAACTTGGTAACTGTCACCAAGATATGGACGTTCCTCGCTTACAAGCAAAGCTTCTTTCAAATGATGCAGAGTTTCAGGCTGCTTGATTCAAAATGTAAATCACATTAATTACACTATGCGCCAAAGTACGGTAAGGCAGCAATCTTTTTTATTAGGTTCATTGGGTGAAACTTGCATATATATTTTTAGCCGTTAAAATATGCAAGACTTTTTGGATAGTGTAACTTTTTCTGATATTAATTAAACTTCAAACTCGGCACAGCTCAACATGGAACAGAAGGCTATGGGTATGTGGAGCACGGTAATAAGTTGGCCACGCTACTGGGCCGTGCATATAGCCTGTCCTGCGGCTTTACTGGACTTTACTTCATGCTTGGACCCATCATCAAGATTGTTACCAACAACTGGCGGGGCGTGCCTTATGAGAGGGAGCTGCCCATGCCCATGAAGTAAGAACACTTATTGCCCTGTCTGAGCTTATTTTTCTTCGTTTTATTTGCGTTTTAGCTGGGGTAATCCGTCGTCGTTTGGCTAAGCTGATATTCGCTTCTGAGATGGGGGCAATATGGGAGCCCTGAAACCTTTGTCCTTTGCAGATGCTTTGCATAGAAACTAAAGATAAAAGGAAAGGAAGGTCTGCTTAGTGCCTTTTATTTTTTCACAATTTCGAAATGACATTCCTAAGAAATATATCTACTAGGGTACTGGCATTTCATACTCCTCTTCCGAAGTCAAGACGGTAGATTAGTCCACTTGTCTGTGCGACTTTCGGCCCTTAGCTGAACCTGTATACAAATATATCTTTATATTGTAACTAAATTTTTTAATTTAAATTCAAAAACATTTTTTAAAATTTATTTTTTGTTTATTTAATTTTAGTGTTAGTGTTATTTGTGTGACCCAGTGACCTTCCTTTCTTGAGTTTTGAACTTTTTTTGTTTTTTATTTTTTTAATTTTCATTTATTTCTCTTTCATAAATCTTTTTTCATTTGTGGCGAATTCCCAGCTACTAGAATAGGCCTCTGCGTAAACTCCACATTAATTTCCTGTGCATTTTATCCTACCCTTTTTCCGTTTTGTTGCTCTTATCATCAGATTCCCTTTCAATGATGTCGAGAGTCCGGGCTACGAGTTTGGCTTTATCTATACCCTGTTCGTAACTATCTTTGTGGTGCTGTATGCCTCAGCTGTGGATGGGCTCTTCATATCGTTTGCGATCAATTTGCGCGCCCATTTCCAGGCGCTGCAACAGGACATTAACCTCTTGTCCTTTGGGAAGGAGGAGCAGCTGGTAGAGAAGCAGATGGCCGATGTAGTCGACTACCATGTGCAGCTTCTTAACCTGTCCAGACAACTGCGCCACATCTACACGCCCATCGTGTTCGGACAGTTCTTTATCACTTCGCTGGAGGTGGGCGTCATAATCTACCAGATCGTGACGGTGACTATATACACTGTAATAAATATTACCCATCTAGCTGAAACGATGAGTACTTTTACAGCACTTGGATTCCATCATGGCCCTCCTTGTGTATTTTTCCTTCTTCTGCTCCATAATGCTGCAGCTCTTCATATATTGTTATGGTGGGGAGGTTATCAAAGTGGAGGTACCTGCATCCGTATTTCTATCAACATGTCTGTATCTGAGTATATATCTTCACCTGTGTCCGTGAGCTTATTTGTATTCAGTTTAAATTTGTACAAAGTCTCGTGTATTTTCTCAGGGCCTACGAGTTGGGGTGGCTATCCAGACATCCAATTGGCATTCGGCTTCACACAAACAAAGACGTTCCTTGATTTTTATCATGCATCGCTGCCAACGGGAAGTGCTCATCAAGGCGGGTTTCTACGAGGCTTCATTGGCCAACTTTTTGGCTGTAAGTAGTCCATTGAACTGGGGTCAATGTTCATCTGATAACTCGCTTTGATTTAATACAGATTCTTCGGGCTGCCATGTCGTTTATAACGCTGATTCAGTCTATAGAGTAAAGTACACAAAGCAAAAATAAAAACTCAAATACAAAATTAATTTAAATATACTGACTACTAACAAAAAGCTGGAGGCAAATGCATATATGTATGTATATTGATGCGCTTGAGCTACGATTTCATATTAAAATTTTAATACGCTTTTGTGGCATCTGAAATCTATTCCATAATAAAAATAAGCGTTTCTCTAAATATTGTATAATCGACAAATGCTTATGCCTACAGTTCAGAAATACTTTTGTGTACAAGGTATAGGTGTATTGCCTCTGTGAAACAAGGCTTCTATTGATTATAAATACTTTAAGGGGGCATTGAATAACAATAAAAAAAATAAATCGAATCTTGATTGATAACACAATTAAAAAACAAGGTTGTTATGCCCAGATAGGTGCATTGGAAAATCGAGCTATAAAACGGGAAACACATTTAGCACAAATCGTTAATTGGCGACGGTCGTGCGATCAACTCGAACAGAGTGTGCGATCGAGCGTTAGTGGCTGTGTTCCGACAGAAAATATACAATGAGTAACAGTAAGTCAAACGTATAATGTCTCTGAAGTCGTAACTAAGATCCGAGACCTCTTATATAGAACTTACACTGGGTTTGCTACAGCTGCCCGTAGGCAGGGACGTGGCGGATAATGTGCGTCGGGCACTGGAAAGCATAACGCAGCTAAAAGCTGACAATCCACAGCTACAGTTGGCCATATTACCAGAGAGCTTCAATGGCCCCTATAGCGTTGAGATGTTCGGGCGGCATGCTGAACCGGTGCCGGATGGCCCCACTTGTCAGGCGCTGTCCAAGCTAGCCAGCAAGTTGGGTATATACATCATTGGTGGCAGCATCATTGAGCGGGATGACCGCAATAAGCTGTATAACACGTGCACTGTCTGGGCGCCCAATGGCCAGTTAATTGGCCGACATCGGAAGGTAAGTGCATTGCACATAAGTAGGCAGATCTGCAGCCTCCCTCTGTTGTTTTCAGCTTCATCTCTTTAATGTGAGCATCGAACCGGAACAGCTTGGCGGTGTACAGTTCGATGAGGGTGAAGCCTTGACCGCAGGCAACGAGCTGACGGTGGTGCAAATCGGAGTGCAAAAAGTCGGCATCGGCATTTGCCACGACAAGCGGTTCGAGGAGATGGCGCGTCTTTATCGCAACATGGGTAAGTGCTTCTGCTATGATAAGTCTTTATAAAATATTTTGCTTATACTCACTTTATATATATGTATGTATGTACATATGTATGTAAATGGCGATGCAGGGTGCACCATGATTGTATATCCCTCGGCTTTCTGCATCTGCCAGGGCCCTATGCACTGGGAGCTCTTGCAGCGAGCCCGTGCCATGGATAATCAACTGTTTGTAGTTACCTGTGCTCCCGCCCGCAACAACATGTCCGGCTATGTGGCATACGGACACTCGATGATTGTAGATCCCTGGGCGAGAGTGCTGCGCGAGGCGGGCCAGGGACGTGAACTGATTGTAGAAACAATTGGTAAGTGGAATACTATCCACGAACAGACCTATTAAATGTCCCAATTATCAATAGATTTCGACATGGTGGATGAAGTGCGCCGCCAGATTCCCATCTACAAGCAGCGGCGAACTGATGTATACGACCAAGCCAGAGCAAATATTTAAAAACTGGGCAGCGTCTTAAACATGTGAACAACTCTTAATAATGACGCATTAAAATGGTAGGTTAGACTATTAGATTCCCTATAATCGTTGAAAATCAATTGTATACTTTACATTAATATACTTAATATAATCACGAAACAATGATTAGTTGGCACTGACTGCCTTTGAACTGTGCCGGGTATGTTAATGGGTCACCCATAATTAGTAAGGACGTTGAATAATCTATAGTGATCAGAAATAGTTGTATGGCCCAAATTATGGTCTTGGGTTTAACTTAAGATCTACTGCTCCAACGAGTCTATAACTTAGTTTTAAGTACAATGGCTGGGGCATAATACCCCATAGAGTTTTCCTTTTCGTAAGGGGTATAATTAAGTCATCCAAGCAGCGGGAGAGCAATATTGCGCTGATACGACTCGACATCAGCTCTTATCAGCGCTTAAGCTTGGGCAACGGCGGATGCCAGCGACATAGCTGGCTATACAGCTCGATGCTTATTGTATTCGAATACGCATTGAGGAAACAACAACGAGAAGTGCTGAAGTCTAAGCGAAACGCTAAGATCGAAATTAAGCAACAGTGTAAAATGTGGACTGCTCCACTGTGTGTTTTTCTCTGCGCCTGCTTGGGCGCTGCAGAGGCGCAGATTGCATACACAGGCCACCTCTCCGAGCTGCGCATTAAGGAACTAAGCCAATTGGCTATGCGCATGGAGCACTCTATTAATGCGCAGAAATACGCCTGCGACAGCTACTACGACCACGTCTGCAGTCGCAATCGTCCTCTCTTCTCGGTTATGGGTGGGTACGAATATAAATAATGGTGGTTTCCTGTTCCTAAGTGAATACATTGGATACCCAGTTATATACTCAGGCTATAGATCAGTTGAATGGAATGCAAATCATTAGTTTAGCTGGTTTGCCATTGACTTATTAAATCTCGTACAGGTCACATGCCGCCAAGCAGCGATCTCATCCAGTTGCTGACCAAGCTGCAGAACGACCCGGAGCAGTTCGAAGCGAAGCAGAAGCTAATCGACTTCTTCATATCGTGCAACACCCTAAAGTCCTTGCAGGACTGCTATCGCGAGACATTTGAGTACTTCAAGCCGCTCTTTGGCTACATCATTACCAAAGACCTGGTTGAGGGCAGCTCGCATGAGTTGCGTGACTTTCGGGATCTAATCCAACGCTTTGTGGACCGCAGCAAAACAGTTTTTGGAACCGCCTCCCATCCATTGAGGAACCGATTACAAACCTATAAGGAGAAGTTTGCCACGCCCAGTATCTATTTCTATGCCGGGGACCTGAACCGAGAGTACGCCGGCCTGCGCATCTATCGCGAGAGCTACGAGCACAATTTGCGGAATCTCGAACAGCATCGAAAGCGTAACTCTACTTTCGAGCTGGGTGTGCAGCGGACGATGCTCGACTGGAGCTTGTATCTGTACCAGAGTCGGAACAAGCCCATGTCCTACTTCTATCCCACCTTCACCGTGCATCTGTACATGACCATGTTTAACATTAGCGAGCGGCAACGGGACTCAACGCACTTCCGGGAGGAGGCGGAGTGCCTCAGGCTGCCTCAGTACGTGAACGTGCTAAGCGAGGCTCGCATGTTAGCCGTCATCTATCTAAAAAGCTTTAGGCATACTTGGCAGGAATATAGCGATTGGATACAGTCCTCGACAAAGCATCGCGCGATCTACGACCAAGAAAACGAGATACTTCGACACTATCAGTTGAGCAACAAGCGAATCTTCTTCACACTCTTCGCCCAGAACTTTTGTGAGTTTGGCAAGGAGCTGGCCGAGCACGTTTTTTACCTGGGCCTCAAGGAAAACGCCGACTTCTTTAATACTTATTCTTGCGGCTATCAGACGGAAATCACTAGAAATTGTGTTTAAAATAATATCTAATGCCTGATGTTTTTTATATTTTTATTATAATTTGTAGTATTGATATGTATAGATAATTATTGAAATGTGAAATCTTGAGTGTTCTTCGAATTTATTATGCTATTTCAATATACCTAGCCTCAAGAAGTTACCTAGGGTATGTCATGTTCTAAGCTCTCAGAAGGACATTCATTAGCACGTTCTTTGACAGATTTCATCCTATTAGCCGGGCGGCTGCACTTAATCCTTATGGTGGTGTGTTAGCCAAAGCTTGCACAGCCTTCGCTTGCTCCTGGCGAAACTTGTGCACCTTGTCGAAATAATCCGTTGCATGCTGCCTACGATAAAGTTTGGCCAAATCGCAGCAGCTTTTGCCTAGGCCATCGCGAGCCCCGAGTTCGGCTCCGTGTGTAACCAAAAGCTTGATAATCTCCAGTCCAGCATCCATGACCACTGCGGGGCGTAAGTGAAAGTCAGTTAATGCTAAATAAAACTGTTTGACTTTGAAGTGACCAAGTTCTATATACGTAATATATAATGTATACATATGAAGACCCATTCCTAACAGTACGTTACCTGCCCGCATTAGCAGTGTCCAGTCGCAGGCATCTCTTGCCTCCAGGTTGGCGCCAGACTCCAGGGCAAACTTCACCATTTCAAACTGATTGGCATCAACGGCGCAGTGCGCGGGTGTCATTCCATTGCAGTCGACCGCTTCCAGCTGCGCCTTTTTGTTCAGTAAAATACGGGCCGACGGCAGATGACCATGATAGAATGCCAGCTGCAATGATCAGGCGAGTTATTAGTGGATGCGACCCAAGTGATCCTTTACACTCACATGCAGCGGGCTGCGCTTGTTGTGTGGATTGCCCAGATGGACGCTACAGCCAGCCGAAAGGAGGACATCAATGACGCACATCTCGCCCTGAATAATGGCATTTGCTAACGGGAGATATCCGTTCGGACCGGGATAGTCCACCATGCTGGGCCGCCGGCGCAGCATGCGCTTGACCAAAAATTGCTGTGACTTTCGAATGGCTCGATACAAACTGTTTGTAGATGGCAGCGCTGCTTCTGTGGTTGCCTAGATCATTACAAAGCATTATATCATTTAATATATATAATTAATGTAGTAACTACAGGGTATAAATAGCCTATTTATGCACATTGCATGCGCATGTGGCCATATTAATGCATGTGTGCATGCACATTTAAATACGCAAACGCACATATTTGCATGCATACTCTCATTTGACAAACACAGATAAAGATTACTTTTTTTCTGGGCTGCCGAAATAAATAAATAAAGTGGAGTTATTGACTATAACTATAAGAATGTATGAATTCGCGTATGCATTTACAAACATGTATACGCTCACCTATAGATAATGCCTTTCTATATAATACTCAAGGCCCTAAGTGTTGAATTGATCACCGTATGCAAACATGCTCGAGCCTTATTTAATCTCTACACCACAATATACTCAAACGACTTTTAGGATTTCTATAAAAGTTTTATAAGGAATAACAAAAATATTTGTAACAGTCTCCACTACACCTGAGTCTAAAATATTTTTCTATATGTATATAATACTCTAATCAGCGCTTTACAATGATGTCCGGTGAAATGGCCAGTGTTTCGTAGTGACTGCCATCCAGAGAGGGTCGTAGAGCTCGGATGCGTAGTCGATAGCCGAAATTCTCTTCCAGGTGGTGGATGGTCTGGGGACTCGAGCTCGTCCATAGCACCTGCTGCCAGCCGTATCGCCTGTGGTACTTTTCGATGCTGAACACGGAAACGGACTCCGGGCTGGGTGTCCAGTCGATGCAGACGCTGCTCACCGTCTGTTTCGAGATGCGTGCCAGGAAACCGAGCCAGGAGGCCACCAACGGGAATGGGGGATCGATGGGATGCGATGGTACCAATGTCGATAGGATTGCAATTTTATTGCTCGTGTGGTCTGGCTGGCACGAATCCTGATTGTTGTTTATATTTTCGGACATGCTGCAAGCCGTATATGCACACATTTGGCCAATTTGCCAGCTTTATTGGTTTGGCCACATGCCGACTGAGCCGGCTCAGCTTTGATTCTTATTCCCAATCCTATTTCCCCGGCAACGTCAACAGAAACGGAACAACAGAAACAGACACAGTAAAAACAACAACTAAGGAAATTGGCTTTGTCGATTTCATTTTGCCTGCAATTCAGCTCGCTTGCCCTTCTCTTATACACTTCCCAATGATTCCATAAGCATTTGCTTCACACTGCAATATTTTCTCTATGCATAATATTCAGTATGGAAATACGAATCAATCTGTTTGTATTGAAACCACTTTTCGTGAATAATTTTTTGTGGATCAGTTTACACCCCGAAATAACGAAGGTAAGAGCATCAAATTTGAGACACCCGAACCATATGAATTTTCTCTTCATTTTGGTTGTTAAATCAATAAATTGTTGCACCATTGCTGGTAGTTGTTGGCTGTTGGCTGTTGGCTGTTCGGCCGCCCGCTTCGCTGTCCATTGCAGCAGGTCTCAAATGTATATCCGTGTTAGCTGTAACCGGGGGAGTGCTGCTAAGCACAGGCAGAGAATTGAGTCAGCAAGGGAGAAGGAGAAAGAGAGACTAAGAGGGAGAGATAGAGCGTGGTGCATGTAGCAGTCAGCCCAGATGTACATAGTTTTTTGATCTACGAAAACTGAAACTGAAACTTTTCTCAGTACTATATCAATGTCTGAGTGTGTATATATAAGAGTGTGTGTGTGGCAGTTTGCTTACTTAACGACCCTTTGACACACTCCGCAAGCGGGGACAGGGCTTGGGGGAGGGGATAGGGGCTGCGAGTGGGGCTGAGGCAGGTTTCGTTTATCTGTCGCGCGCATTGTGCCAACTCATCGACCACTACAAAATTACAGGCTCAAAGGGCAGCATACAAAGCGAGGCAGAGATATCGTACTCGTAGCTGGGATGACGAAGCAAACACAAAAGCTATCGCACACAGCCTGCCACACACATACACCTAGCCTGCCTGCTACACTCGCCCACACGCACACACAGAAAAGCATGCAAAAAAATTATCATTTGTCAAAATCACAACATGAAACCGTTTTAAATTAAGCCACTCCGCCGTGTACATCCGACCGTGCCCCTGCCGCCTCACGCCCCGCCGCTCTCTTACCAGCTAAAAAATGACATTTTGTCTGCGGCTGAAGTGAAGTTTAGTTGTCATCTTTGGCTGCGGCTGCGGCTGCGGCTGCGGCTGCGGCAGCTCTTGAATTCACATTGATTGACGACGACCGCCGAGTGTATGCCGTCCCCAGGGAAAGGAGGGGCTGGATAAAGAGAGAGAGGGACGGCGGACAGTTTGCATTAAATATCATCGCTGTCAGCTAGCAGATGGCAGTGAGGGATAAATTAACTTTATCATTTGGCTTGGCATTGTAAAGGAAATCAATTTCGAGCGCTAAGTACGATTGCTCAATTGCATTTTCAATGGTATCGCACTTCAAAGCAAAATCATTTTCCAGCTACAAGCTAATAGAAAATGGAAAATGCAATAAATGTTAGTAAGCGAAATTCATAGAATATGCGAAGTATAATTGAATAAGTTTCATATTTCAAAATTTAGCAAAATTTCTTGGTATACATATATATGTACCTAAGAATTATGTCTGATTAGTATTTTGTTTGAAGATGAAAAACATAATAAATTTTAATTTAAAAATAAATATATTAATATATATAAAATTTAATGGCCATCAAGAAAAGATATGAAATCTTCATATATTAAAGATTTGAGTCAATGATGATGATTATAAAATGACAATGATATTTATTAATTATTAAATGGTAATAAAAGTATTAATTATATTTTTTATAGAGTACATAATCGGTCATTTATATTGTATATGTAAAGATTTGCATATAATCGCTGTAACTTGGGACCAAAGAGCACCAAGAGGGAATATGCTGCATAAGCAATAGCAGCAGTTGAAGTCTTTCTCTCAGCAGTCTTTAAATTATCCAACAAAGCCGAAAACCATGGGCACGCTCTAAATGTGGCCAATTTGGCTGGCATAGGCAGGACGGGAGGGGCGGCTAAGGGCAATGCCAAGAACAATCATAACAAAACCAATATACGTTAACGTAAGAGAGAGAGAAAGAGAATCAGAAAGAGAGAGCGTGAGAGTGGAGGAGGAAGCTTAGACAGGAGCGAAAAGAATAACGAAGGAAGCGCTCAAGACAGGTGGCATAAAACGTAATGGGTTTGATTTTAATCTAAATAATGGGCTTTACGCCGCGTGCTGACGTACATGGCTTAATTAAATAATTTATATAAATTACCTATATGCCTCTTACACGCTCGCCGTCACACATACACACATACATTTGTTACATATATAGGCGCAAAGCGCGCGCGCGTTCTCTGCGTGTAGGTGCGTGTATGTGTGTGAGTCAGGTGCTGCCATCTCGCCTGTACAAATTTCAGTATCTTTTTCGTTTATTTTATGGGGGGTAGGCAAAACAGTCAGGCTTTAGTCTGCTTTATCAGCGCTTCGTGTACGCTCGACAGCTTCCGGTGCGTGTGCTAAAAATTTACAAGCGGAATATTTGTATAAAAAAGTAGATGATAAACAAGAAAACACTCCCACTCCCACATGCACACACACACGGATGTCGCCGGTTGCCATATCCGTGCATTTGTTAATCAGCCAACAATTTGCCTGTGAACCTGGCAAATACATTTAGAGTTACCATATATCTTATTGTCGCAATGCTGCACTATCAGCCTTTTTTCAGCTAGTCAATTTAAAGTCAGCAAGCTTTTTTCGGCCAAGAGCTTTCGTTTGGGGTCAACTGTCAAAACTGACAGTCAGCCCGCCAGCCCGCCAGCCCGCCAGTCAGCCAGTTAAACAACCAGTGGGCGACCGAATTGAGAGCCACTCAATAGCTGCTCTCGTTCTGGCAGCTGGCAACTGTTAGAAAGCAATATTTCTCTCCCACAGCCTCTCTCTCTCTCTATCCGTCTCTCTCATTCAGTCCCTTACATATTCATGCTCTCGCTAGTTGTCCGCTCTTTGCATGCTGGCGTTGTAAACTGTTATTTGATATTTTCGTTGTAGTTGGACTCGAAAAAAGTGGTTTTTGTGTATGCCAGTGGCCAGATTTGTTGTTGTTACGCCGCGAACAGAGCTAAGTGCGAAAGAAAATAGTAATTTAAAAAAAAAATTGTTCTCGTGGCGTAGTGTGTTTAACGGTGCCTTTAACGGTTGTAGGTAAGCGAATTCCGCTGCGGCCCATCAATAATATAAGTGCACAACTTTTTCAACATTTTATATCAACGAATAAAATAAAATGTAATGAAAAGCCTGCACTGAAAGCAAAGTAAGCGCCATCCGCGTTGCCCACTCATTACCCAGGGGAAAACGCAATTCGCCTAGGGCCAGAACGTGACATTCATCTCAAGCAGAACTAAAGCAGGTAGCCAGAGGTGAGGGGTTGCCTAACGGTAATAAGCAATTTGTGGCTACAAAAAGAAAGAGGAGAATAAATAGAAGCTAAAGAAAATATAATTGATTGCTATATAAAGCAGAGACAAAGAAGCTATAATTGATAAAGTGCAAAACAATAAAGTTGGAAACCATTTGTTGGATTTATATCAGACTAATTAGAATTCTTGCGACAGACAGGCAGACACTTTACCCTAAAGGCAATTGATGCACTGACCGCTAAGCAGCGGACGTGGCAAAGAACTTTGCAATTTCCTACTTTCAAGCTGTGCGTTTCCGCTGAACCACACAAGTTAGCTTTGTGTGTGTGTGTATGTGTGCGAGTGAGTGTGTCGAAGCTAATGGCAACTGACAGGGAGAACAAAGGCGTCAGGCATAACTCTTTCACAGCTGTGTGTGCCATATGCTGAGCTTATCAGTGCCATTTGGGTACATAACTTCTAGTATGTTTTTTCTTTTTACTTAGGGGGGTAAGCTATCTCATCAACAACAAATCAATAACGCATAATTTGCCCATATGTAATGCGAGGCGTAAAACTCAACATTCACTGACGGACTTCTCTCATTTGCGTGGCGCAGGCGCCGGCTGCAAATAAGTAGGCAACACTTTTTATTTCAAAGTCAAAAAGTCAAAAGAGAACGAGACCGAGACCGAGACCGAGAGGGAGAGAGAGAGAGAGAAAGAAAGAGAATGCGCGCGAATGTAAGCAGCTCGTATAAAAAATTATGTAACACAAATAGAAGTAGATGAAAGGCGACGGCGAATAAATATATTATTAGTTAAAAAGGCAAAAAGCTATTATGTACGCACTCATGCACACAAACGAACAAGAGCATAAATGTACATACATGTACGAAGCGCTTCGTTGAGTCTACTCGAAGAGCGCATTGAAGTAATGAGCCCAAACTCTCGTTTATGTGTTAGAGCAGCACAGCTAGTGCGGACTCACTCAAAACATTAGGCGGGGAAATTTCGAAAAGCTTTGGCAAAAATGTTGGTTACCGAGTTGAATCGTGAGAGTGAGCACTTTTGCTTGTCGTTATTTGTTGTAAATGTAGGCGCCGTTTCGGCTCGACGCCGACGCTGGCGCCGCAGCTGCCTACAGCTGGTTGTCTGGCTGCCTCTGTTCTGCTTTGCTCTGCTCGCTGCGCGCCGCAACGGCTCGAGTTTTCCATGTAGGCGACTCAGCCGTGGGACACAGAAGAGTGCGAACATAGCATGAAGTAAGAAGCGCCCGTATTAAATACGAAAGTAAAGTGCACAAAAAAGTATTGAATAAAACAAAAAGAAAAAAAAAAACTAGCACTTACGCATATGTTATATACATATATATATAGATATATATATATATTTATAATATATATATATAATATATATATATATGCGTGTTATTTACATACACATATGTATAGGTGTCTGCTTGTGCGTGTACATCAACACTCGCTGAACAGATATACATATAACAATACAATACTCAGATATATAGGGAAAGCCCACACACTCTGGCGAACACAGCTTTTACAAATCGATTAACAATAAAAAGAATTAATTCAATTATAAACAATTATATTGCTTATATTGCTACTTGCGGACCTGCATTGGCAGTGAGAGATAGCCTGAGGCGGCAACGGCCAGCCGTGGAGTGCAAGGCAATGGTATTTATGTAATCGGCGGGCAAAAAGTGTCAAAGTTCTTAAAAATTTCATTAAAAGAGTTGACCACTACGTGTGTTACGTAAAAATGCTGTCTCTATATACATATATATGTGTGTGTGTATGTGTGTGTGTATGTGTGTGCGATTGTATTTGTATGTGTCTACCTATACGCCGCACACACACCTGGCTCAGCCTCGTAATGGGCACTTACGTGCACGCTCACATAAAAGAAACCCTAATAAAGAAATATCGATAAAAACAACAAAATACAAACACACATATGTACAACAAATAACTGTATACAACATCGCCGAATATTAAATTCACTTACAGATAGAATTTCCGCACTTAAATGTACATCATATGTAGAATTCGTATTGAGTCTGACTTTTTTAGAATAGATTGCACTATATGATACTCCGTTTTTGTAAATACGTATATTACTTACACAACTTCAGAACAGGAGCTCCTTACTTTAATTTTTCTTATATAAGGCAATATATTGATACAAGAAAGACTTAAACATCTTGACAGAAATGACTTGGCTGTAAGATCTGTACTCAGCAATTTGATGTACACACAAGATAGAGGTTTCGTAACACAGCTTATATGCCCTTGCAAAATAATATACTCTTGAATAACAGAAAAGAGACACACGAAAGACTGCCTCTGTGTATATAATTATATGCGTATGTGCGCGCATGCCTCTGATTAAATTAGCTGCAATGTCAATAGGTTCTTCTGTTATGTAGGGTTCAGCGCTCAAAAGAGCTGACCCCCAAAGCAAACTCATTAAAATCGTTTCGCGATCTTTCTTATCTATCTATCTACCTAGCCATTCGTCTCTCTCTCTGTCTCTTCTCTCTCTCTCTCTCTCTCTCTCTCTTTCTATCTCTCTCTATGTCTCTATATCTTTCTCTGCCTCTTTTTGGCTTTACGTTGTGAAGCAGTGAATTCATCCAGTATTTTTCTTTTTTTCTTTTTATCTGTGTTTACTTTGCAGCAAACTCTTTCTGTCTGATGCTCGCTCTTCTTAGAGGATTTCTTTAAAAACAAAACAAACCACTTTCTCAAACTTTGCTCCTACTTCTACAACAACGACCACTACAACTACAACTGCATCTACAACTACAACTACAACTGCATCCACCAACAACAACAATCACACCATCTACAACAACAGCACACACGCACAGCAACAGACGTAAATCTAAGCGGAATATTTACGTAACAGTAGGTAAGTGAATGCGCAGATGCCCAGCTGAAAAGTATCTAAAAGTAGCTACAAGTATCTCAAAGTGCTCAAAGTATGTGAGAAGTACGCTTGAAGCAGGCAACTCACTAAAACTCTGCATAAACTTTGCGCATTTTCACGCGTGAAGTGGCCAGACACCGCAGTACACACCTGATTTACCTGATTTGCCGTCTTCCAATTTAGTTAACAGTCACCTAATGAAAAGTTTTGATTTGTGCCCACGCCCACGGTTAAAAAAGTTCGCCCCAAGAGTTGACTTTAAAAAGGCTTGTGCTGCGTATACTTAATAGCGTCTTATTCTTAAGGTGAAGTCCTGATTTCGAGCTACCAGTTCTACAAGCAGTTGCCCAATGAAAACTTTTGTGCTCTTTGTAGACACAATTGGAAAATGATTTAAATAATTATGCTAATAATTTTGCTAATTGAGATATAACTTTTCAAACGTAAAAATAGAAGTGCTAAAGAACGCTACGTATACTTAATATAGATTTCTCTCAAAAGAAAAACATATCGTTTTTGCCTATTGTAAAAGTTGCAAAAGGGCTTTCCAGAGGCCTCAGAATACCTTACGTATACTTAATATCGCCACTCTTTCCTTAGAATCAGTCATGCCTACAAATTATGCTAAGTTTCAGCCGAAGATTTGCTCCCCTGTATAAGTGAGCCGCAGTTGGCAAAAGGGTTTCTACTTGACATTGGGCATTGGGCAAGACTTGGGCGCACATACTTGATATCGCTGCTGACCCCTTGACCCCATCCTCCGGTTAAGGAGCTCCACTTTCTGCGTCATGGGAACGAACAAAACTCAACTTGGCTTATTTGCGTGTTTATTGGCTTTAGCTTTTCATATCAGAAATACGACTTCTTCAAACGTAATTGGATAGCCTAGCAAAAGAAATGCGAATTGGCTTTTGTTGGGGCACACCTGAAACAGCGGCAGCTGCTGTTTCTGCTATTTCCCCATCAAATTCTAAGCACGAAGCCCATAAATTTTCGCCTTTTATTTACATATTTTATAGTAGGAGCAGAGAAGCCTTGACTAGGCTGTTAAAACCCTTCTCTTTCGAGCAACTTGCCAGCTTTGACTTAAAAAATTAAAGTGAATTTCGTTAAGTTCGTAAACTGACAGCCTGAAGTTAGCTCGGTTTGCTCGATTACCACTTGTTCTTGTTTTTGGAGCGATTGAATGGGGAATAGTCAGATAGAATCTAAAATTGAAATTAGAGGCTCACTATTTCATAGTTTAAGCAGCAGACTAAGTATATGAACTCCTCACGGAACTGCGATATACATATTGTAAAATATTAAATTATTTAATGTTTACAATAATTTAATGCAATAATTGATCGTATGAAACCACTCGACACAGTTTAGAATTCTATATCAGGAATATATGTAGCTTTATACTTTTAGCTAGTTAGCTTTCACTGTCTGATAGATCACATAGTTAAAACAGATGCATTTAAAGCATAGGGTATGCTTAAAATATATTTCGTAAAAGGAAAATGTTTTCCTTGTGTGTTTTGTGGGCGGGTTCTGGAGCAAAGTGGAGGCTGGGTGTTGGGTGCTGGGGCCCAATAAACAATTCTGTTGACGCGTCGCCGCAGGGCGCCTGAAAAGCTAAAAATTCTTTGCAGCGCCAGCTTAATTCATTAGCTTTGCGCAGGAAGCAGGCAGGCAGGCAGGCAGTAAGCGAAGGGCAGACTGGAAGGGAAAGCAAGTCCTGTACTTCGTACATCCTGACGATCTGTCAGGCTATCTGCTATCTGTCTGCCTGTCTGCCTGCTAGCTGTATGCTTTTTATGTCAAACTAATTTGGTTGCTCGTTTAGCTGGGCGTTGTTTTAATTTGTTGTAGCCCCAGCCCCAGCCCCAGCCCCATCCCCATACCAGTCACGCCGCTAGCTTAAGTTTGTTAGCCCAATTTGAGTAAATATTAATACATGGCCATGGAGCCGCTGGTACCAAATGAAAATGCAAATGAAAATGGAAATGGAAATGAAAATAATCCGGCGCCGCGATATTTTACAAAATTGCAAATTTTTCTCTTTCGATTATCGTTCCTGATGAGTAAACAAGTATATTGGCATTCTTCAGACTATTCCGAAAATTTGATATTTTGTGTTTGTACTCGTGCAAATAGCCTTTTGCGTTGAGAACTAAGAAATTTTGAATATGAATGACATTTTGAGCCGCTTAGCTCGAGGCATTTGAGGCATTTGTAAGGCAACTACAATGTTCCTATTTAATTTTTTGTTGCGCACACATTCATTAGAACATTATTGTGTGGGGCCTCAGATAATATTAGATTATGTGTAGTAATACAACTGGCAGGCAAGTAGGCAGGCAGGCTGTGCTGGGCACGGATGGGACGGTCCGTCCCGGACGGAGCTAGGCTGGGCTGGGCCAGTAATTCCAGAAATGTGCGCACAGAGCGCAGCTGTAAACTGGGAACTGTCGAGAAGCGCGCTAGGACAGTCGGCGGCATTTAAGCTAATCGGCTTAAAGTATCAGGGGTACGGTCACTAGCACAGGTGACAGGACAAGTTGGCTGTAGGATGCAGAAGGAGAGCTCTGGGGCTCATTGTCCTAAGCATTGTTCTGTTTGAACACAATTTAATTTGCCTTGCTTTTTTCTGTCTCTCTCACAGTTTGGTTTTCTTTTCAGTTGCGGAGTTGGCCGCAACGAGAGCCGTGACTGCACCTTTAATTACCAACAGCGGCAGCATCCACGCCCATAGATCCAAAAAACAAACGATACCAAGTAATAAAACACAATGGCGGCGTTTATTGCGAAACAGATGGTTGGAAACCAATTAAGTGCCGTTAAAGGTAAGTAAAATCTAGAAACAAAAGTTCCAGGCGAACAACTAGTTTTAATGGAGGGGTCAACAAAACCGTTACTGAAATTTGTATTATTAAACGCAACGGCAAAGGAGATGAGGAAAAAAGTAATGGGAGCAAAAAGCCAATTATTTTATTATTAAATACTTTTGTAAATATATTCATGTACATATATCCATCCACAGAAAGATATTTGTATGTTGACTATAACATAAATAAAGAGCTAAGATACGTACTAAAGAGTTAACAATTCACAGAGAGCTAAGCATTAGAGCTGTCTAAATTAATTAGCTTCATAAAGGCTCAATTTTTCGCTGTTTGCTATTTCTGTAATCTATAACTGAATCACAAGTAAATAAAAACTGGGATTACCAAGCAAACGGACTTAGTATGCAGCCTTTACCTTTGGAGCAGTATCTTATATGATTATGCTCATGTGTACATTAAGATGGATATGTGGATAAATGGAGTGAATACGCACCCATACATAGATTTATACACACACACATAAATATCTATATATCTATAGCTGTATGTGTACATATATAATATACATACATATATACATATATTTTTGGCATACCCGATCGATAAACATACATAATTCATTTTCAAGCTACTGCACAGCGCAGCAGATGGAGACAAGTACAAGTAACTGCCACACATGAAAGTGGCTAACGCTTTTAGCTACCACACCGGCACCTTCTGCGTCTCTTCCACCTAGCTCTTCTAGCTGTTGTTGCTGTTATTGTTTAATCGTTGGCTGTGCAATCGCTTGGAAAATCATTGAATGCTTTCAAAAACGCGGCGCTAGAATATTTTATTTAAAACGCTTATCAACTGGAAGCATACAACATGCCACAATGCAGCATATGGCATACGGCAAGCATTTACATAGCCACTATATAATGTGTATCTGTGTATCTAGGCGCGTGTATTTGTGTCGCTTTCGGTATGAAGCAGGCTCTCGCAATTCGTTAGTGTCTGGTACAGATGCCCTTAAGGCCGAGTGGTTATGCCGAGCCCCAGTTCCAAGCCCCAAGCCCCAACCCCATTTCCATTTCCAACTCGAAGTGGGACGGGCCTCAGGGTCGAATGGTTTCCTCTTATCAAGCGCAGAAATTCTGCACGAATGCGTCGCCAAGTGGTTCTAACAAATTGATACAGTTAATTGCGTAGATTGATGCTAAATTTATAGAACTGGCAAAGACTTGGCCCATCCATAATACCACTTACAAAGAGCGGGAGTAAGCAGAGCAGAGACGTCTAGTTAGATAGATAGAGTGAGAATGAACGAGCTCAATCATTAGCCAACCCACTTGTCCA
The DNA here is from genome assembly GCA_035047565.1 of Drosophila mulleri. Lineage (NCBI taxonomy): Eukaryota > Metazoa > Arthropoda > Insecta > Diptera > Drosophilidae > Drosophila > Drosophila mulleri. The sequence continues at coordinate 48,838 of JAWNPK010000170.1, forward strand.
CCCACCTTCCACAGGCACTTGCCACATGCCACATGTCACATTCCACTTGCCTCTTCGCACTCGTCAGTTGTCGACTGCGGCTCTGATAGACTGGCATTGATAGACTGGTCGAAAAACATGAAAATGCTATTAGCATGACCACAAAAATTGAGAAATCAAATCGAAGTGCCATATATTTGTGTATATATTGTACAATATATATAAGATGGCGCACGTATGTATGTCAATTACCCAGCCACAAAACTGCAGATTCTCTGTTGCTCCCTTTTTTGTCGCCAGCCACTTACAGTTGCTCCAATTGGGAAAGAAATGATATAAAAATTGCATAAACAATGGTTGACTGACTAAAAAATATCCTGTAAGCAGCATTGAGTTTGCTCTATATCAAAATAGTTGTTGCTGAATATAAGATTATATCAATTATGCTGTCAAGAAGCTTAGCAGTTTTTATAAATTGTTAAATATGTTTAGTTGCAATATTTTCTAAAAAAACAGATAACCTCAGTCTCAATTCAACTTAGTTTTGAATAGAGTATCTAGTAGGACTGAGTGATCTAGAATCAATAAGGTTTATGGCCTTCAGAATGCCATATATTTCTTAACACACTTTCAATTGGGTATAATAAAAGTAAGGAGCAAATCGTAAAAAATTTGTTTGCAACGACTGGCGAAGAACTGCAACTGAATGTTTTATTGCAATGGCATATTGTTTCGAAATTTAGCTTTACAGTTTTCAATCTGTAAAACATTTTCCGCCCTGTTAGACAAGAGGAATAACAGAGGATGTGTGTATGTTCGTGTGCTTTCAGAGCATGGACAGCTAATGCGTTTCCATTGTCGTCTTCGTGGAGCACAATCGTTGAATTTATTTTAGTTGCTGTCGTGTTAGCCTTTATTACTATTGCCTGTCTTATGCGACGATAATATATATGGATTTGTCCAGTTGGGAGGAAGTAAGCGTAATAAATGTATCAAACGTGCAGACAGCAAATAACTCCATGATATATGGAGCACAGTTCAATTTAAGAACAACTAGCAGCTCTGTATTTTAATAAAATGTAATTTTTCTTCTCTTGCAGGTAAGCGTTTGGTTTATGCAAGTTAGTCGAGATCATACTCAGCGCGTAAGTTGCATACAACAAACAACACAAATAATATCAATACCATATGGAACATTAATATACATATATATATATAGCACACATTTCAAATATGATTTGAGCTTCAGTTTTGAATGAAGAAGCCGAATAATGTTATTGATTGGCCTTAAAGCATGATTGACAATAAAAGACCATTGGACCATGTTTAGTAATTTGTTAAGTTTGCGTCATAGATTCAAAATGCAACATTGAAATTAAAAACAAACAAATATTATTTGTATTATTTTTAACTCCTAAGCATTGCACTTCAAGAATACCCACATTTGAGTTTATTTCTTTGATTTCGGTAAAATACTCTAATTGCTAACCCACACACTTTCGTCAGTAATAATTTTTGGCTCGCAGTTATCATTAACTGGTCTGCCATTCAATTGACAATTACATATATTATTATATTATAAGCACATCTATTTAAGCTTAAGTGCACACACAAATCATGCAAACCGCCCACAACCAACTTAAAGATGAAATAAAATGTACATATTTGTACGCTCCTCCCTCTGAACCTATTCACGGCCGAACTTTACCTCATTGTAAAACACACACTAAACACAAGAGCTTGACAAACACCAGTAACAGCAAGATATAAAATACAAAACTCGGAAAAACACACACAAACAGCCAAAGCCACAGCCACCTTCAAAACGACACCCAAGTGCACAACAATCCTTAGAAATTTGTATGCACTTCACACAAAAAACATACAACAATGCCCAACCGCCCTACTTTCCACGCCCCTACGGCTGGCAAGAATGAACACAGCTGCCAACGCCTTTATACGAAATATAAAGAGAAAACACAATTCAATTTCTTCTATTACAATCTCTTCCTGCCTTCTTCTGATAAGACTCTTTCATTTTTTCTCAATTTTTATTTATTTATTTATTTTTTTTTTTTTTTGTACATGCTTTTTTATTTTGTTTTCACTAATATTAACATGAATTCCACGCCTCGTTTTGAATGATGAAACCGGAAATTTAATTTTTTCAGTATCGAATATTTCTGGGGGCTTATTCTTTAACCAAATATTCTTCAGTAGCAATACTCTAAGTATACGCTTCACAATTAAAGTCTATTTACGTTAGGTTCGACGTCTTTTCAAACTACGAAATCCCTTTTTTGAACCTTTTCTGACACAAACACCCCTTCGGATTCTTAAATAGATCGAGCAGCGATTAGTAATAAGGCTCTCCTCTTGAAAACAGTCATAAGTGAAATAAGTCATATAACTAAAAATATGCTTATTCTGCTGACTAACACTAATTTCTTATCTTGCAAACACAACTTTCAGCCCACACACATATATATGTAACTTTTTATCTACATATACATATAAGCAGTTCAACTCAAAAGCACTGAAACAAACTTTAATATAAACTACTCTTTTAATAAACCACACTTACACACGCTAAACTATTTACTAATTACTATCAATCTTTTCTTTCAAATATAATTTTCAACTTATTCAATTATTGTACTTTTCCAACCTCCTCGCTCTTTCTCACTCTTTTTCTGATATATATTTTTTCAAGCTATTCACTATAATACTCATACTCTCACGAATTGCCAATGCCTCATATCATTAGAAATGTAGCCATATACTAACTATATCTATTGCTATACAATATAAGAACTAAAAAAAAGACAGCAAACAGACAGGCGTATTAATGAATATTTACCCTTTACTCTCCTTGACCCCACACGCTGAACAGATGCTGCAGGCGGTAATTTCTCAAGAAATAAAACCTATATAAAACACTATATATATATATATATATATATATATATATATATATATATATATATATATATATAATATATATAATATATATATATAATATATATATAATATAATCTCGTTCCCTTACATTTCCTAATCAATCTTTTGTATGAATTACACGTATTTTGGATTAGATTTTTGCGAAATTTCAAATTAGCTCCCACATGATATCTGCATTTATTATTATATACCAATCGTACTCTATAAAAGTCTTAATATATAATATATATATTAAGTATTTATTTAGATTATAGAGAACGATTTCTACTCGACTTATAAGGCTTAATTGCTATTTAGTTTTAACTTGAATAAAAATGAACTCATAATTATCTCATACTTAATTTAGTTATTTACCTTGGCGCACATACCTACTCCCTCTCTCTCTCTCTCTCTCTCTCTATAAAATACCAATCGAATAAAAGTTTGCACAAGAAAAAACAGCTTTCGTTCGTACCGTTAATTATGCATAACAAAACTTTTGTCCAAGAATTTTTTTACACTAAAACTGGCTAGAAAGAAGGCAAATAATTTAAAACTAAATAAAGAGTACTTCAGAAACCGGAACATTTTTAAGTTCTCCAAAAAAAAAAAATTATACAAATTTGCATATTTAGCATTGCATTCGAAGTTTTTGTTTTTTCTAAGTAAACGAAAAAGTAAATACTAACTATACGAATTGATTTTGCATTAAACTATTTTTCGTATTTTCAAAAGTTATTTATTTTATTATGTTTGGTTACCTACTGCTTCTATACCTACTACTACTTCTTATTCTTCTCTAACTACTACTAACTTCTATTACTAAAACAACAAAAACAAAAATGAAAACTTCAACAACCTTTCGTACTCTACTCTGTACTTACAACCATATATGGAACCATACTAACTACAACAAAACAACTTACATCTTCTACTACCTTCTACTACTACTACTATAAAACTACTCTTAACTACAACAACAACAATTTCTACAACTATTATACAACGTATTTACAATGAGGTAAAGTATAAGTAATTATTAATGCTATGTATATAACACAGAACTATCTGAACTATCTTTATGCTATCTCTTTATGTATATCTATATATGTATATATATCGAATATATATCTGTATCTATATCTATCTACATATTTCTATATTATATTTATACACATAAACATACATATATAAATATTTATCTATATCTGTATCTGCGTCTATACCCTTATCCACACTTATTAGGGTTGTTTAAAATATATCAAAATATCAATATAACGATATTTTTTTATAATAATAGATATAATTTTTTGCCTAAATATCGAATTTTTTTTGCAATATTTTTTATATACATATTTGAGTTGGTCACTCTTGTAATACTTACTTGTACTAAGTTTTGTTAGCGACCAGGCGCAAAAGTACAAAAATTTAATATGGTGGGAACCAATTATTCAGACTTTAAAAAATGGAACAGCCAAATGTAATTTGTGCCTTAGATAATAAAAATAAATGGTAACACATCAAATATGGCTTCGCATATGAAAAACAAGCACTACAATGTTTTTGATTACCGAGTACTGGAGTTTAACCGTCTTTATCATTTAAATAAATAATACTTATTCTTATTATTCTTTATTTATTTTTATTGTGGAAAAAAATTATAAAAAAAAAGATAGCGAAAAATATTGATATATTGGTATTTTGAATGCATATTAAATATTATTTTGATGTTTTTCAAAACTTGAAATATCATCGATAAGATATTTTAAAATATCTATATATCTCTGTATTACTGTGACCCTGCACTTCAGTTAGCTAATCCTGTCAATAACACAAATACTGAGTATTCTCAATAAAACCAAAAATAATCTGTTCTTGTCGGAAATGACCGACTAGCAGGTCTCTATAAATCATTACGATATTCTCGTTAGTTAACAACAAAGCTAAGTACTTAAAGTCTGTACTTTACGCTTAGAAAACTTAAAGTTATTAGCTCACATAGTGCTCTGGCTATGTAAATATATTTACATTGAGAAATATTTGTAAGGCATATACTTATTTGCAAAATATACCTCATCAATATTTTTTGTTTACAAATATTGATTAACCTATTTTCAATAGATGTAGGGCATGAGCTGAACATATACCGTTCCCGGTTGCCATTTTCAATTTGTACTTTGACGAGAAAACATTTTGACACAAGCGACACATGCCACAAACAGGCAAGACAACACCACCTACATGACAGCTACAGCTCCTGCTAGAGATACAGATGCACATGCAAATACAGATACAGACACGGATACAGATAGATACAGCTGTCCACAACGTTTGCAATTGAAGTACTTAGCGTCCAAATGCGAATGTGGCTCGTTTTTCTCAATTTGTCAGACACATTTGTGTACATACAAAAGAGACAGGCCCCTAGCCCCCTAGAGTCTGAATCCGGCAAAAAACTTTGCAAGGGACAACAGAATCTGTGGCAAAAAGTCACCAGAAAAGGGGCTTTGAAACAAAGAGCGGAAAAGACTACTTCGGCACCTGCAGAGAAGCCGAAAGTGATAGCACAACCAACGAGAAAAGAGATGAAAAAACCTCCCCGCACAGAAGCAGTCCTCATAAAACCTGAAAGTGGACAAAGCTACGTAGATGTGTTACGAAACATACGCAGCACAATCCAACAGGACGAAAAGACAAATGTGAGAGGCATAAGGAAAACCCGATCTGGGGCACTCCTTGTAGAACTGAGCAAAGGGGAAAAGTTACAACCGGAGCTGGTTGAAAAACTAAAGGCTACCGTCAAGAAAACAGCTACGGTAGCCGAGTTAAAACCTACAGCGACAGTGGAGATCCGAGATCTCGACTCACTAACTGTAGAGTCTGAGGTGGCTGAGGCAGTACGACAAGTCCTTGATAATTCATCAGTGGACTTGCGCATAAAAGTCACTGCCCCAAACAGTCGAGAGCAAGTAAGGGCTTTTGTAACTTTAGAAAGCCAACTAGCGGAGACGTTGCTGAGCTCAGACATTAAAATCGGCTTTGTCAGGGCTAGGCCCAGGATGTGTAAACCCATCCGCAGATGTTACAGATGCTTCGGGGTCGGTCATCTGCAGACCAACTGCACAGGACCGGACCGAAGTGGTGGTGGCATCTGCATTAAATGTGGGGAATCAGGTCACAAGATGAAAGACTGCAAAAAACCACCAAAATGCTGCATTTGCACAGATGCAGGCCGTACTTCTGTCGATCACATGCCGGGATCGCAGAAATGCCCAAGCACACGACAGACTACAGCAAAATGTTGAAAATTCTCCAAGGTAATCTACACCGGAGCAAAACGGCAGATGCACTTCTGACACAGATAGTAGCAGAATATGCTATAGATGTAGTGATCATCAGTGAGCAATACAAGCGAAAAGAAAACGGTGTCTGGCTAGAGGACGACACCAAGACTGCTGCCATATGGATCCCCAGTAGTAGTGGACAACGGCCACTAGAAAGCAAGACGGGCAACTGCTATGTTTACGCACGCTTCAGAGAAATAGCAGTAGTCAGTTGCTACTTAACCCCTAGCGATGACATAAGCACCTTCCAGAATAAACTGGATGCAATCGAGGATCTGCTCGTGGATCGACGGCAGCCTTTCATTTTGGCAGGCGATCTTAATGCACGAGCAGTAGATTGGGGAATGTCCTCTACTAACTCTAGAGGACGGAAAATCATGGATATGGCCGCTAGGTCCGGGCTAGTGGTAGCAAACCGCGGAAGCAGAGCTACCTTCCATAGGCCGGGATGTGAAGGCACAATACCTGACGTAACCTTTGGATCCGAACACATCGTGGATCGGATAAAGGACTGGAAGATACTCGATGACTTCACGGGCAGTGATCACGAGTATATCTCATATGAGTTCCAGAATACCAGTCAGCAAAACCCCCTATCATGCCCAAGAAAGACTTCCCACAGATGGGACATAAGTAAGGTGGACACAGGTAAATTATTAGCTGAATTAGATAGGCGAGAAGGACAGTTCGACGGCGCATTGACCTCGAAGGAAGTGGTCGAAAGAAGCCTAACAGCTATGGAAAGAGCGTGTAACGTTTCGATGCCAAAAACGCACAGCAAACACGGAGGTAGACGACAGGCGTACTGGTGGAACCACGATATTGCAGAAAAAAGGAAAGTATGCATACAATGTAGAAGAAGGCTAACAAGGGCACGACGCTCTGGAAATTTCATGGCGGAAGCGTTAGCATCCAAGAATGCGAGAAAAGAACTGTCGATTGCTATCACACGCAGTAAGCATAACAAGTGGAAAGAGCTCTGCAAAGATGTAAACAAAGACCCTTGGGGACTTGGCTACAAGATAGTCATGAAGAAGCTGAGAAACTACGGAGCAGTGCCAAACGTGGATGATGATACGATGGATCATATTGTGGAAACACTATTTCCAACACACATCCACGAGAGGCATGAGCGAGCACCCGTAGAGTTCGATGATTCAGTCCCAAATTTCACCGAGGAAGAACTCAATATTGCAGCTCTCTCCCTGAAGAATAAGAAAGCGCCGGGACCAGATAATATACCGGCCGAAATACTGAAGGTGATAGCATCAGGACGGCCTACTTTTCTACTTAGGATGTATAACGCATGCCTAAAAGAAAGGATATTCCCAGAAGAGTGGAAAGAACAGAGACTGGTGCTCATCAGCAAAGGCAAAGGCGATCCCAACTCACCCTCGGCTTATCGCCCATTGTGCATGCTAAACACAGCTGGGAAGCTGTTAGAAAAGCTCATAAGACCCAGACTACTCGCCGCAGTAGAGGCCGCTGGAGGACTTAGCCCCAGGCAACACGGGTTCAGAGCTGGAAAATCCACAATGGGAGCTATCGATGAAGTGGTTCAGGCAGCCAGAGCTACGCAAAGAGGAAATGCATACTCGCGCCCAGTGGTTCTGCTAGCAACGCTGGACGTTAAAAACGCCTTTAACAGTGTAAGGTGGACCGACATGCTTGCTTCCCTGGAGCATCGCTTCCATATACCGGAGTACCTCATGGATATGATCAGGAGCTATTTGCAGGATCGAATACTCCTGTACTCCACACAGACTGGAACGAAACGGTACAGAGTGACTGGAGGAGCTGCACAGGGGTCAATCCTGGGACCAGACCTGTGGAACATCAGCTACGACGACATCTTAAGACTGGAAATGCCTGAAGACACCTTCCTGATTGGTTATGCCGACGATATCGCAGCCGTCATCACTGCCAGAAACACCATAGAGGCCCAAAAGAGACTTAACCAAGTTATGATCCGCACACAGACATGGCTCAGCTCTCGAGGGTTGGAACTTGCCACCCATAAAACAGAATTACTTCTGTTCACGGGGAAACAGATCCCAACCGAAATAGAGATGCGAGTAAGCGGAAACTTGATAAGGACTCAGAGGACAGTGAACTATCTAGGCGTTAGACTAGACAGTAAACTTACCTTCTGGGAACAGCTGAAGCACGCCACGCGGAAAACAGCGACAGCAACGGGGTCTCTGAGTAGACTGATGGCAAACGTTGACGGCCCGACGGCAGGAAAACGAAGACTCCTCATGGAAGCGACGAATGCTATATTGCTATATGGCAGTGAAGTATGGGCGGACACCCTAAATGCGGATGTAAGGCGAAAGCCGATGTTATCTGTGCAACGAAGAGCAGCCTTAAGGATAACATCGGCGTACCGCACAGTCTCCGGGGCTGCCGTGACTGTGATAGCAGCAGTCATACCGGTTGACTTGCTTGCACAAGAGCGCAAAAAAATATGGAATCTTCGGCAAAGAGGAGAATTCTCAGAGCAGGCGGCAAAGAGCATACGGCAGCAAACCATAGTCTCGTGGAAAGCGAGATGGTCATGCGAAAGGTATGGAAGATGGACCGCTAGAATAATCCCCGATCTAGAGAAGTGGATAAATAGAAAACACGGTGAAACGTCATTCTACTTGACACAACTACTCTCTGGACACGGTTACTTTCGAAAGTATCTAAATAAGATGGGGAAAACTGCCGAATCCAGCTGCATTTACTGTGGAAATGCAATGGATGATGCAGAACACACCTTCTTCAACTGCATAAGATGGTCGGAAGAAAGAATCGACCTGGCAGAAACAGTAGGTGAAGTCAGAGTAGAGACATTAGCACAACAAATGTGCAGCAGCATAGATGCTTGGAAAAAAGTCTATGACTTCGCCGAAAAGATTCTGCGGCGGAAAAAGTATGACCTGGACGCAGGCACACAGAGGGCAACGCTCACTTAGAGCACACTATGGGGTTCCACCTTGAAGGTTAATGCGGGATAACTCCTGGTTCCAAGGTGGATTTGAGCCCCAAAAGAGGAGGATTTTTAGTCGGTAAGCAGCTATGCAGTCCGACACACCGGTCAAAGTGACGACCTGACTGACGGTGCATAAAGCATTTTTTCCTACCTCAGCCCAACAAAAAAAAAAAAAAAAAAAAAAAAAAAAAAAAAAAAAAAAAAAAAAAAAAAACATGAAAATTCAATTTTCTTTCCTATATTTTCATTATTTAAACAGAACAATTGATTCCTATGTTCCAGTAGGTAACAAATGTCCAGAGGTGGGAGCTTACAGAGATGAAAAGTATAACTTTAACACTTGAGATTATTTTAATATATTAAGAGAATTAAAATTAGACTTGTGATGATTATAAACTTATGTCGTTGAATAGAGTGAAGTAAATAATCTGATTTCCGGCTTTTAAGCAATTCATTTAGTTTGCTTCCCAATAAAGAAAAATTAATTCTAAAGACGACAGACTCGAAATTGTCTAAGCAGCTAGCTGCTGTCAAATTTGATTCGTTCAAGCAGGGTCATCGAATAAAACGAGCCTGGAGCTGCCATACCAGCATGTCCTGGCAGGCGAACAGCATAACTAATTCTGTGGGTGCAAAAGACCACAGAACCAAGTGCTAAATGACGCATTTAATAGGCGAAGCGAGTAGTGGGGAGAGGTTAAAGAGCGGGGTAAAGCTCGCCGCTCTCACATAAATGCTGCATATTAAAAATTCTTTAAATATTTGTACTGCGAAAAATATTTGCATGCAGTTTATCAGCTGTCAGAGCTGTAGACGCAGCCACATTTTTGTCAAATTTCCAACATTTACCGACATGGAAGCCACATTCCCAACATAGACAACGCTGGTTACGCAAGAGGCGAGAGGTATAAGTGGATGTGCTAGTGTGTGTGTGTGCGTGCGTGGGTGTATGAATGTATGCAAGTGTTGTTGGGTAACAACTAATTGCTAAAGCTCAAGAACTGAGAAAAGAATTGAGTGCGCAGCCAGCGAAATGGCAATGAGATTTACTTGCGTCATTATGAAGAGCCATAAGCCAAGGCTTGGCCAAACGGGGGTGACACAGGAAAAGAACGAGACACTCTTTGCCACAAGTACAGGACGACATTATAACACTTGCACACGCCCACTTTTCGACTTACTTATGCACACGCATATGGCCACAGCGGCACAGCTCAAAGATACAGCAACTGCTCAAAGAGATACTGGCGAGCTGAAAATACACTCAAAAAAATAGAGAACCTAAAATCCTTTGCGAGAATCTTGTTTCATGTCCTTAAACCAGTGACGCTGTATTAATAATCCAAATACTTTTCGAATTGCTAACAGCCACACGTAGACAATTTTTGTCATACTTAGATACGAAAAATTGTTCTTTACTGAATTTATTTATTTATTTATTTTTTTTTTTTTTTGTATGCGATTATTTTTAGTTATATATACATATGTATAAATTAAAGGTACATGACCAAATTGTGGATATGTGGCCATAAGTAAATATCCAGGACTCTTTGAGGCTGTTAAATTATAATTACGCCGGGAATATGGTAGTTGCTATTAGTGACTATTACAATGAAATCATTTGCTCTGGAGGAAGCAGCGACTTAGGATTGTGTCAGCGTTGAGGTGGGCCGAACGGGAGGGCTAGGAAACGTTCAGCTGCTTAAGCTAGCATCTTAGGAAAGTCGCAGCATTGCGAGACCGTACACCCACTTCCTGTCATTTGTAAATGCCGCCGTCGTCTCCAGCTCTGACCCAGATGCGGATACAAAGCCCTATAGACGCGTGCGTGGTGGCAGAGGGTTTGGCAACAAAGCTCGACGGTCTTGAACCGGATTAAGAAAGAAAATAATTTGACGTTCGTGCCTTTTCAGCAACTCCTTGCAATAAAAAAAGAACAGAAAAAATTACGCACACACAGATAGGAAAACGGAGTGGAAGACGAATATAGAAAGGAGAGTGTAGAATGGAGAGGTGTGTGTGTGAGACATTCGCACAAATGGCTTGCGCTTCCTTTAGCTTTCTCTTAGCACTTACTTCTTATTTGTGTGGATGTGGGATAGCGTATGTGTGCTGCCAATAAGAATGGAAATGGAACTCTAATGTAGTATCCCCCTAGCATGCGCGTATTAAGTCGCATAAATGTCACCAGCTCGCAGTCATCCTCATCCACTCATCCATATACAAATGGCTCTGCAAAGCCTAAGACAATTCCAAGGGGGCACCCCACAGTCTCCTTCAACCGCGTATGTCTCCCTCTCTCGGCTGACGCCTAACGTGTTGGTATTCAAAATAGCATTCGAAGCAATAAAACGCAGCGAGTGTCTTACTTATCCGGTCTTTGGATCGTATATCAGTCTTATGACTGGGACCACAGCACTAAGGCTGAATCTAAAAAGGGATGATAAATAAGTATATATATATATATATATATATATAGAGAGAGAGAGAGAGAGAGCTTGGCCGCAGGGATACGTATTAAGTACCCTCATTATGGCCAGGACACGCAGTGTAAAAGTAAAGCTTTTTATGCAAAAAAGAAACAATAAACTAGAAGAAATTGTTGTCAAGAACAACCAATTAGTATACCCTGTGTTGGATGCAAACTGATTTCTTAAAAATAGACAATAATAACTTTTCTTGCGAATGGACTATCTTCATGAATGAAATACGTGCATTTGTCAAAGCACAAGTTTCTAGTATTTGAAATACGCCTTTTACAAAGGGTCAGGGGAGGATGTAAGGGTGAGGGTAAATTACAACAAAAACCAAGTTCTATAAAGTATATATGAAGCTACATTTAAAATTTGGAAATAACTGATTTTCGATAAGGTTTTTATCAATCAAAAATGACGGGAGGAGTTATCGATTTTTGGTGATAAACTTGGTAGGTGCGCTGTATATACGGACATTTAAAACAAATTCAAGTCTCTAGCTCGTCACCCTAATCAAGAATATGTAGACTTTGTGGGGTCTGCCACGCCTCCTTTTGTCTGTTACATACATTTCAGCGAAACCATTATACCCGGATTTTCCATTGAAAATGGGTTCAGGGTATAAAAAATGTATGTATACACATATAGAAAAGAAGCTGATGAAAATGAAGAAAAGCTGGCTGACCAGGAAAAGATTGCAGCTACATGGACAAGCGCTGTTAATTATGCTGTCACGATAATTATATTACAATAGGCTTGATTAGTTTTTAATTGAGTTGCGACGAGTTGCGAACAACTTCAAACATAAGAGAAAGAGTGAGTGAGAGAGGAGAGCGCATACATAAAAGACACTCAAAGAAAATATGAATGAGTTTTTAAGCTCAAATGGAAAATAAACTTTGTTAGGCCAACATTGTGAGCGAATTTCCAAGTTGAAGAAGCTTTTTCGATTTGAAATTCTAAACCTTTATTAAGATTTTTAATTAAAAAATAAGCTTGTTTAGGGGCTTAAGAGTTCAATAAATTTTTCTCTCAACTATATTTCATATATTTAATCTGGATGTATTACTCAATTATGATCTCTCTATTTAATTCAATGAATATATACATACATATATATGTTATTTCTTTGGAGAGTCGATTCATATTTTGCGTTCATAACATATGACAGACATATATATAGAGGTATATACATAAATATATATGTAGAGGTGCTCCTAGGAGTCAGTTGCAGCCACAAATAGAAGAGAGACGTAAAGTGGCAGTAGGAGCTGCTGGAGAATAACTGAAAGCGTCAAATAGCATAAAAGGAAGTTCATAAAGTTCATAAAGCAAATTACAAAAGTCTCATAAAAGCGCAACAAACGTAGAGCGGTTGGTTGAAGTAAGGGTGAACTTGTACTAAGGGTTGATTCGGCGTATATGGGTTGCTTAGCTCAAAACAATTTGACACCATTTTGCTTGAGCGGGGGTCAATCAATTTTTATTATAAAAAACATTGAACTGATTTAAGAAAACAATAAATGAACGTCTACACAAATCAATGCGAATACCCTACAATAAAAATAAGAAAAAGTTAATTCACGAAGCTATTCAGCAAATTGATGACTATAAATTCAATTTAATGTGCGTTGCCTTTAGCAGCAGCATCAGCAGAGATATGCACCGGCTGCGGCAGCGCTGTCAACGCAGCAATAGGAAAATGTGTTCAACAGCTAGTAGCTAACCCCCAGCTAGAAAAAACGCTCAAGAGCAATGCGTGGGAATTTTCTATTGCGTTTGCGCCGTCACATTGGAGGCTGTGCAAATAGTGCCGTCGGCAGCGCTGCCCGAGTGCGACAACAATAATTAGAGCGAGACTGCGAAGATAGCTTCTGCTGCGGCTGCTGCTGCTGCTGCTGCTGCTGCTGCTGCTGCTGCTGCTGCTGCTGCTGCTGCTTTTGTTACCAGAGGCAATGCTTCAGCCACATTCAAAACTATAGCTGAACCTGCGCAGGCGCTGCACAAAGCACAGTTAACAGTTAACAGAGTCAACCCCAAGCACTTGGGTCAAAGATGATATGGTCCAGCGCTGCGACTACGATTTCGACTGAGCTTCGACCGCGACCGCGACTGCGGCAGCGACTGCGGCAGCGACTGCGACAGTGACAGCGGCAGTGGCGTTTTGGCATAAAAAGCCCAGTAACTGTTGGACTGACTCCTACTCCATCATTGCACTTCTGCGACTAAAGTTCACTCACGTAGCCACGCTGTTGACGTAACGGAGTGCGTCGCCGCTTAAAAGTCGGCAACAGTCAAGTTCAATTTTTGTGCATTCAGTTCGTGTGCGCTCGTGGTCGGGTACGCAGTTCGTTTTCTATGCCGCTGTGTGAGCAAATCGATTTGATAGACATGGAAACGGACGCACGGACCACAGCAAACGATGCCAAAGCCGATTGGGTGCAAAGCCGAACAAAACGATGGCGAACACGAAGACTAAAGCGCAGCGTCAGTGTGTCACAGTTGCAGCGGACGACTGGGGCCTGGCCTCTCTCAGTGTGAAGCGGCGATGCGGCTACGCTGCTAACGAGCCAGTCGTAACCATAACAGCAGCGACAGCAGTGTCTGCATATAACGTAGTCGCCTGTCTTCAACAAAAGCCAGCAGCACGGAGAGATAGCATTGGCCTAAAAGCGTCACGAAATCATGAATTTCATTGGTATGGACACAATAGTTAAACCAATAACAGAAATCATAAATCTAGAAGAGAATTTAATGTTGTGTGCACTTCAATTTCATTTTAACTCTTCGCTCTTTCTCTCTGTCTACCTATCTATATAATTAACTCTTTCTCTCTCGCTCTCTGTGTGTGTTTCGCTGTTTATACTAACACAACTGTACTCTGCTAAATGTAAGTCACAAAAATTAACTTTGTTTTACATATGTACATATACATCAAGCAATCTAAATAGAAGCACACATGTGCTCTTTAACGCAAAAACAAGAAACGAACAAAGCAAAAATCAATTGACTTAATCCCCAACAGCCCCATGTGCTTGCTAAGTTTATTGATTTCCTGTCACAGGAAAAAAAGAAAAAAGTTCAAGGTGGATACACTCACATTTATCTGCTTCGATTCATTTTTGTTATGCACTAACGCTGAACGCAAGATTTGCGACGAGGTGGCAACGTTGCGGCTGCACATAAAGTGCATCGCCAAGGCGACAGTTGAACGCCTCGCTGAATTCGGGAGTGTTACGCAAGAGCGTGTGCTGCAGCTTGCGTTTATGCTCCTGCTGTCCCTCTCGGCACTCCATCAGCAAATTGCCAATGAAGTAGAGGCGATGCAGCGACAACTGCAGCTTACCTGCGGCCAGCAGCACATTCACTTTGTTCGTTGTAGGCTGCTGCCCCAACCACTCTTTGTAGCTGCTGCCGGCCAGCCGCTGAGCCAGCGTATTAAGTAACAGTTCGTTGGCATTTGTGTTGGTCGCCGTCTTGCTGCAGTTCGCAAACTGGGCGAACTGGCGGTCTGAGTCGATGCTGCGCCACGCGCCGGGTGTGCGACTGCTGCTGCCGGCGGACACCAGATGACGCGCAAAGCGTTCCGCTAGCAGCACATAGCCAAGCGGCGCTGTAAAGTTCTGCTGTTGCTGTCTTGGCAACAATCCATAGATGGTTTCAAAGCCTCGCGCATATTGACGGAGCTGCAGTGCAGCTGGTGAAGGCGGCGGTCGCTTGTATTGTAAACGCCGCAGCTTCTCCATATTCCGATAGAAGTTTCGACGACCAAGCTGCAGGTCCTGATAGGAAGCATCTAAGTACTCATCTCCATTAAGCATTATGTGCATCACCTGGCTCAGAAATCGCTTTGACGACTGCTCGGAGATTTCGTCTATCCACACGCTACCAACCAACTGTGCCTTGTAGGCTCTGCCAATGCTCGCATACATCTGTGTCAGTTGCACGCGATCCGTGTTCAAGCGCTGCAGCAAGTGCGCATAGACATCGCCGGCATAGATGTCGGCCAACTGCAGGCAGTCGGCGGCTGCAATGTCTACAAAAACAGAATATGAGCATTAGTAGAAAATGAAGTTGGAGTTCGAATTACGAAAGCTAGGTACACTTGACTCTTTTAAGACTAGCATTGCGCTTTCTATTTAGACATTAGGTATACGTACCTATCAAATAATCAATCCAAATCCAATTAAGCAGTCGATGCATGCTCGTATTCTGCAATAGCTGCATATAGTCTACAAGGCGTGGCAGCTGTTTCACAACAATTGTGTCCGTGGACTTCAACGTCTTGCCACCAAGAAGGTTGCGAAAATAGGCATCCCAATCAAGGCGAGCCATCGAAAAGTTCCCGAAGGAACTTCGCTTGAAATTAGCATAACTGAACTGCACCTGATCGTCAATGCGCTCCGTTTTAATTATATCGCGGCGGTTGCGCTCCAGGCTGAGCACCTCCAGCGATACGACATGGGCGCGACTCTGCTCGACGCCAAAGCTCTGGAGCAGCTCGCCCACACGCTGCTCGAACTTACGCAATGTGTGGCGCCTGGTCACATCTGGGTGCAGTGTGACCAACCTTTTGTTCGACTGCATGCTGATGCGGGTCTCGAAGAAATACGGGGCTCCCATCTCGTGGAACTGGCTGAGCAGTCCCAACCAACCGAGCCCAGTTTGATTAATCAGGCTGGATTCAAGTGCAGGCCAGCCACCGCTGCTCTTGTACAGCTGCGTGGACGTGAGCGAGTCCAGGCTGCGACTGCTTTGACAGGACTTGTAAAAGTTCAGCAGCTGTTGTTCCATGGCCAGCAATTGACCGGGATTGTTTAGGCGCAGTAGCTGCTGAAAGCGCTGCTGTTCCTGTTGAATGCGCACTGTCTGATTTGCGGTTCGTCCGCATACATAACCAAAGAAGTCTTGGCAAGGCGAATATGTCGTGTTCAGAAGCTGTTCAAGTTCTTGGCCAAGTCGCAAAATATCCTGCTCCACAATCGATACGCTGTGGCAAGCGCCAACTAACCATAACACGCAGAACAATGGCACTAACATTTCACCGATCTGTTTGTCACGAGCTATAAATTTCAAATGGTTTTGCCAATTGTAAACTTGGCTCGCACTGTAGCTGACCTTAAGCGGTTAGAGGCTAGGAGATTGAAAGGTCACAGCGCATGCAAATTACCGGAAATTGCTAGCAGTACCACTTCCGTAACAATTTTCTGTTTTTGTGGCACGTCATGTCGCATTCAATGCTGCCGGCCAACTAATCTTATTTTCTATATACCCCAGATAAGCAGTAGGCATCAGACATCAGTCTCAAGCTCACTTCTATGACCCCGGCAACAAAAAAATAAGTCCCAAGACTCAATTCGAGTAAAATATGTTTAGCTTATATACAACATAATAAATAAATAATTTAATTTAGAAACAACATTAAAAAAATCTAAATGTTCATTAATTTAATGTACGAATTTTCTGGCTAAAATAAGTTTTATAATTAATTATAAATATACATACATTTTTGATTATCTTTCCTTTTGAGTTTCAAGTTTTATAAATTTTAAACATTTAAATTAAAAATAATTGCTGTGTAGAGCTTTTAATCTCTCTGAGTTTCTGTCAAAATGTCAAGCTAAATTGGTCATGACCTATTTTGATTGATACAGACAGTATACAGAGCAGCATTAAAAGTGTAACTAATAACTAGTGTCTACAGTACAGTAAATATAAGCTTTTGACCACATACATATATAGAGTAAAGATTATCTTGCGGTAGGCTAATACCGATTTTAATTGATCTTTGGGTAGGCGCGGTAGGAGGTGATGGTGGCGATGATGGTGACGATAAGGAAAAGGCAGAGGAGGAGGAGAGGGAGCGTCAGGAGGCCATACGTGAGGCCGAGGAGCGGCGCAAGGAGAAGCACCGTAAAATGGAAGAGGAGCGCGAGAAAATGAGACAGGACATACGCGATAAGGTAAAAAAAAAAGTATATACATATATAAAAGTGCGTTACAATCAAGCGCGCTAGGAGTTTCCTCCTGCAGTTCAAATTGACTCTAGTAGGGAGTCCTTTTTATGAGCGACTCCCTAACGGAGTCAGATTGAATTTCAGAGGACCCTGACAACGAAGAAGCGCGAGCACAAATGTGAATAATGGTAAACAGTGGAATATAAATCGAATAAGTGAATCCAATTTACAGTGGTTAATATAAAAGCTGAATACACATTGGTTATATTAGTAGTTCCAGGCTAACTTCCTAAGCATAGTCGATCATATGTATATCTATATGTAACCTATCTTGCAGTACAATATCAAGAAAAAGGAAGAAATTGTGGAGGCAGCGCCGCAGGAAGAGCCCAACCCGCTAATGCGGAAAAAAAAGACACCCGAAGAGCTGGCCGCCGAGGCTGAGCAGGAGGAGCTCGATGATTTTACAAGTAAGTCAGAAATTGTCCCTACTTCCATAACCACATACCTCTACAAAATGCCGTTATGTATATGTGTATGTAGTACTCATATGTATCTAGTATATGTAAATAATTGGCCCTTCATGTACATTTGCTGTATGAAATATGCAGTGCTAAAACACCTTATGTCGCGAGTAACAACTCTTTATCTGTCTATCAGTATCGCTCCTTTTCTTTATATATATGTATATATATAAATATAAATATATACATATATATATATATATATATAATTTCATTTGTGTACATTGCATATATACATTTTTATTTTTAAGTATATTTAACAATGTTTTTTCAAGCAGCTCTCAACAAAATATATATATATATAGTATATATATAAAAAAAATTAACAACAAAAAGTCACACCTCCAAGTAGTACTATGTGTGTTTTTGTGTGTATATCTGTATTGTTAGCTGTTCAAAACATTATACAGAAGTGCCTATGAAACTATCCAATTTAACCTATCTCTATCGACTGCTAATACGATTACTACTACTATTTTCACTACTATATGTGTGTCTCTATCTGTATGCTATCTATCGTATCTGTGTAACTATCTATATGCTCCTGTGCGTAAGATCGTGTCGTCTCTTCTTACTATCGCATATAAGCTAATATAAACTCTGCTCAACTAAACTCTAAATCTATAAATTAATCTAATTTTAAAGCAACGTTTGAAAGAATCTATAAAGTATGCACTTCCATTCGATCTCATTTAACTATTATTTTGAGTTTCTTCTTTTTATTACTAATTCATTTTCTGTTTTTTAATTATTTTGAACGGTACCTAACTATGAAAAATATGTGTTGTATTCGAAAAATGGGTTGAAATAATTAATTAATTGACGTTAGTTGGCAATCGAAAGATTGTTTTATTCGTGGGTTAAAGTATTTTAGACTAAGGTAAGTGCTACAAATGTCCTATTATAATTTCTGTGTTTTAATCTTATTGCAAAGATTTTTGCATTTCAAACTCATCCAACCTGACTTACTCTTTAACTTTTTAACTATCTCTGTGACTCTCTTTCTCGCTCTGTTTCTGTATATTGTTAAAACTATGAAACCGTACAATCCAATGTCAACTTTGTGGTAATGTCTACAAGGTTACAAGTATTTTCGGCACATAAAAAAAAATAAAAATAAAATAAATAATATATATATATATATATTATATATATATATATGATTTATTATATATATATATATATATATATATATATATAATAAATCAAATAAAACTACCTACAAGTGTAGAAAAATTGTTAGGTTGAGCCTAATTCTAGTTGGGGTTTTCTATTTTTAAGGTTTAATAGCTTATTCAGTTCTACTTACATTAAATTTATCATTTATAACAAAAAAACATTTTTTTTTTTTTAACAACAACGCACCAACTGCACAAACTAATAATGATTTCTTTTAAAACTAACCTAAAAAAAAAATGAAATAAAACAAATAAAAAAAAAAAACAATCTTTCCACCTATGAAAACTAAACACGCATAACAACCACAATATATATGTATACAGCTCGAAGAAAACTTTCTACTAATTGTTTTTATGCTAAACTAATGTAATAAAAAACTAATAAAACAAACCAAAACAGAAACATAATACAACTAACTAAACGTTCTTATAAACTTTTTCCCTCTTGCAATTGTTTACTCTCTTTCTCCTTTACGCCTTATGTAATATATGTATTTTACATAATCAAAACACGTCTATGTAAAATATATATAGTGCATATGCTGTCTATGTATGTGTATTTCTCTTACTCTACACCATTTGAAATCTCACTATCACACGTTTCACAAACACACACGACTTACTGTGACTTTCTCTTTCGCTCTCTATCTGTCTACATCTCTCTATTTGCTAATTATATTAGTACTTACTGTTACATGAAAACTCTTATACGAACTACATTACATACCTCAATTAAATTTGTTAAATTTTGTTTCATTGAATTTTTCATTTCGCGAGCAGAAAAAAATATGTTTGATGTTCTAACTGCCGTCCAATCCCCTCTGCCTTCACCTGCTGCATTGCATTTTGAGTGACGTATTTTTAGCAATAACTTAATCAAAAAATTTTATAATTTTCATTTAGAACAATTACATATACATATATTTGGCTTGGCACAAAACATAACTTTACGAAACGTTGCGCTAGTTAACATAAGAATCTATTCAAAATACATATACATATACCAGTTAAACATACATATAACATTTTGTAGTCTACTCTACAAAGTATGCTTATTTATTGCTGTTTCCATACTCAATTTCTTTTTACAGAACTGAAAAATCAAATAGAAACGCAAGTAAATGAGCTAAAAACTCAAATAGAGGGAAAATGTGTCATGCAGTGATATGTCAGTCATCATAAAATATATATATATATATAACAATAATAACAAAAATTAATTCAAATAATTATAACTGAAAGAGAAAAAACCAAACCATTTATAAAATCCTATTTATTTCAAACACTTGAATTTGTTGATGAAGCAAATAATATAAATATTATGTTCCAAATACGTTCTGCGTAATATATATATCGAAAAAAAATAATATAAACTGCAAAATAATGCAAATAGTATAATACTAATAAATTAAAAGTACCGAAATGATAATGACTTAAATAATATGCAAACATATAAATGTATGAAAAACAGGACGGTGAAATCCTATTGAATTTTAAAAATTGTTAAAACATAAACTAAATTATGTATAAATGAAACATATAGTAAACGCCTTTAATAATATATTCAAATCACTTTTGCTTTGATGATAATGTAATATACTCAATGCCCCCAAAACTATAAAAAAATGAAAAACAAACAAATAACGTAAGATAAACAAAAAGAAAACATAATCGTTGTTTAGTTGATAGCGATAAAGATAACAGAAACGATATCGATAACATAACCGTTATCGTAACTAAAACATAACTGCGATTGGTGCGACACAGAGGTTGCTGAATCATGTCGAACCGTCGAAATACGTTGCTGAAAAATCTTCTTTTGGACTTTAATGAAACATAATTAAATAAACATGCCTCCCAATATATACACGAATCTCTAAGGAAACTGGATATGATCTAGCATTCATTCTTAACACTTCCGAACTTTTTCTCTTGGCGATAAATGATATATTTAGATATATACTTCCGAAGAACTTAATATTAAAATTTCCCAAATGTGGGTTAAAAAACAACGTTGGTACTCGAAATGATTGAAGAAATGAGAACAAAATCTTAATGAACAAAACCCAAGAACTCATGATCATTTTGCTGTTTTTTTTTTTTTTTTTTTTTTTTAAATCTGCTTTAACATCTGTAACATTTTGTTTCTTTTCTATACAAATAAAAAATACATACACACAACAAACTGAGAACATTCTAAGCTACTTACTGAACATACTGATTGAAGCTTCTGAAATGTAAGTAAAACTAACTCCTATACCTAGAATTAAAACTATACATTAAACATTTTACAACCTTTCAGTTTCTTATATAAATATACATAATATATATATATATATATATATATATATATATATATATATATATATATATATATATATATATATATATATGTTTATTATTTATTTATTAAGTTAAAAAATTATCCAATAGGACATAATGTATGATAAACAGAAACAAATATAGAATATTAAATAAAACTTTATATTGTAGGCATTTAGCCCAGGACAATAGTTCTTAAGAAAACGCTAGGCAGTTCGAGAGCAAAATGCTGTGATACATTTAGCATACATTTTGTCACGTCCCCTCTTAAAAAAATAATAATAATACAAATTTTAAAAATGATGCATGCACATACGTAATACGTAATACCATAATACATGCAGACACTGCTAACAATTATAGACGGAAACATATACTATATATATTTTCTATACGTATATCTCTGTTGTCTGCTCCGACTCTATAATATTTGGGTCTCAAGGGTAGGTACTTGCGTACATACCATTCGATATCCACATATATACTACAAATATATATACAAATACCACATTTTAATTGTATATAAGACGATGTTTCACGCAATAAAAAAACAATACTTTGGTACAGAATGCTATGCATGAATGTACATACAATATAAACCATGCACATATACGAGTCAAGTATATATCAATTATTAAATGATTGTATGTGAAATATCGTTAATATATCGTTAATCGATTAATTAGCGATACAACACTCGTATGTATGCTTGCAATGTATAGTCAATGTATATATAAATATATATATATATATATATATATATATATATATATATATATATATATATATATATATATATATATATATATATATATATATATATATATATATATATGTACAATATATATCACCTTATCTTCTTTATGTGGTCTTTCCAAATCAAGATTTAGATCCGTCTTTATATCTGCCTGTAGAATGCCTTATAGAGAAAACCTTTAAAAAAAAGTTAATACTAATCCAAGATTTTACCATTTGGAAAGGACACTGCAACTTCGGATAACCGAAGGTCGCATTTTCACTCTTAGTTTTTAAATTTATGCAATAGTCTTTATATATATATATATATATATATATATATTATATACTATTATGCAATAGTCTTTATATATATATATATATATATATATATATATATATATATATATATATATATATATATATATGAATATAAATATAAATACATACGAATAAATGTTTTAATCACACTGCATTCTCTATATTTCTCTCTCTCTCTCTCTTTCTCTGGTGTCTCTTTTCTCTCTCTTTCTCTCTCTTCTTTTCATTTGAAACACTATTTTGAATCTTTAACCTGCGCTACTACTACTACTCTGCCTAAATATACAACAACAACCACACGAAACAACAACAATCTTCACCACAACATCAACAACAACGACTCGCTGGTCTCTTTCAGACATATGTACTCTCGGTGTTAAAATATATGGTACACCACTTGTATCATCATCTACAACAAGAACAACAGCACAACAAGAAAACAAGTACAACAAGAACATCTACAGAAATTACCTTATATGTACAATACTAAATAAAACAACAAATCATTATACCACGAAACCAAACAATAGTTCAACATTATCTCTAATCGTTGTGAATATATTTTTAAAGATTTTTTAATTTTCCTTCTCTTGTATATTCCCACACACTCACTCATATATAGTAACATGCATATAGACAAAAAAATATATACGGTGTTTTAAATGTTATAAGTTATATGTACAGATTCAACAGAAACAAACAAAAAATTACCAAAAAAAAATGTTCAACTTACATACACAGACAAAAATACCGCATAGTGAGTAAAGTGTATTCAATACCTAATATATGAGATATATAAATTAACAAACAACATTTATTACATAAAAAATTAAACGAGTTACAGCAGCTTTCGACTAGCGGGAACATTATGTGTTGTTAAACACTTTTAAGCATCAAGAGTAACCTATTCGGAGCATGACTTTTGAGTGTAGCTCAACAAGTTTTATGGAATTATTCGTAGTATAACTACACTTTTTCTTTCTATCATTGCCTAATACTGTTTCATACATATTTTGACTTTGAAATCAACAACTGAAATCAACTTGAATCGCTGTCAATCCAAAAAAAAAGAAGCAATTCCCTAGTGCCCCTCGCTCGATTAAATGATTGAACGATTAAATTACCTTAAAGTGGCTATTAGATACTATCCAAAGGCTTAAGATATCTTTAACTTCAAAACTCAACTCTACTACTACAACTAGAAGGTACCCGTTTTACCATATAATTATATATATTTATTTATTTATTTCCCAACTTCAACTATATTTTGATAGTTTTACCGAGCCCAAGTTTTATGCTCTTTCCAATTCTTAGCTCTTACAACTAAATGGAAAATGCTTTCAACATATAGCAACATGTTTAACTAGATTCTATTAAAGGAAATATATCTCTATTACGTTCTTTGAAAGCATATATATGATATTGAAGTTCACTTCTATTAATTACTACTTGAAAAAATAAATAAAACACACACACACAACAAATTTATACCAAATATATACAAAACAAAAGAAGAAAAACATTATATTAATCATAACGAAAGATTTTAACGTAAATCATTAATGTTGCAAATGTTAAAAATGGTTCAGATGATTTTTTTTAGTTTTGACGTTTAATATTACATATAGTTATGATATAGTATACACGTATATGTATATCGAAAAGTTTATAACAACCAAATTATTATTGAATATTATTAAATACATATACCCATTTATATATGTTTCCCACATACATATATATGTATCTAAATATACATATATTTGGGTATTTGTGTAACTAAATAGGGAAATGAATTTAAAGAAAATAAAATAAAAGAAAAAGAAAGAAAACATCAAACAAACAAAAATCCAAAATAATGTTGAAAATTATACCATTCAAGTCATTATTCGATGTGAAAGCTGCTCTATACAAAAAAAAATTACATAAATAAATTAAAAAATAAAAGAAAAAATTTAAAAGTTAAAAAACATAAGAAAACGTTAATAGTTGATTAATTATATTGTTACTTTAAACATTTGAAAAAATAAATAAATACAAAAAAAAAAACATAGTGATTAATAAAAACAAGATATATATGTATGTATAATATATACTTATATGAGAAAAACACAAATAATACAATGGTTTTTTTTTATACCTCTGGGCAAATTATCTCTTTACTCTGAGTTTCTCTCTCGTCCCAACGAACCAAGTACATTCTATCTCTATCTATCTATATTCTCTCTCTCTCTCTCTCTCTCTCTCTCTCTCTCTCTCTTTCTTTGTGTCTACGTTCAGCATTCTTGACTTAGCATGAATGTTAGTCTAAATGTTTCTCCATTTATCATAAATTCCTTATATGTGTGTCTGTTCGTGCTCATCTCTCTTTCTCTATCTGTCTCTGTCCTTCCATCACTATACCTCCTTTTACTCTCTATAAATTCCTGTTCCTTTTTTATTTGAAAAAAAAAACGCAGGAGCTATTGTCTATTGTCTATGTTAACTATTCTAAACGCTAAGTATACCTAATCCTTAAAAATGTTGTCTAATGGAATGTGCTGCGTTTTCTACTAAGTATTAAGCACACATTCGTATACCACGCATCTCTGCATCTGCATCTCCATACATTCTGAGCTAACGCTCAGATATATTTGCTGTACACTAAGTCAAAGGTAGAAGGTGAGTTGTGTCTAGCCCAGAAATCTTTCTCTTTTGAAACGAGATGCCTCCATACTAAAAACGTGAGTATCAATGATTTTCTCTTAATTTCCGTTGCATTATTAAGAGTCATTTATAGTCAGCCTCACAGTAAGGTAGGTATTAATGTAAACAGCACAGCTGTACAAAATTAATGTAAACAGCACAAAACAGACGCAAAACAAATAATAATTTAAAAAATTAATAGCAAAGAAAAAAAAAGTTAAAGAAAACATGAAGGCATAAAAATTCTGTCTGTGTATATAGGCTGAAAAAAAAAAAAAAAAAAAAACAAAACAAAACAATCAAAAACTGTCAACAAAAACTCTTTCATTTACTCTTACATTTTTCTTTATCTTTTGCCATGTATTCATTTATTTTTTTATTATTTTTCTTTTCGTAGACAATTTGACTACCTTGTAAAATGTTTTTCCTATAAAAATTAATTTCTTTTCAATTGTATATTTCCAGCGAAATTAAGAAAACGTCTCAGCGATGCTTTTAAGAATTGCCCGCTGAGAAACTTGTTTTGAAACCCCAACCTAGCCCAGATTCCACAGAAGATGAATTAGCATTGCATAATTTCGGTTTCAAGCTGCATGCTCTATTAACATATATACATATCTATGTTTAAAATATGTTTAGAATATCGCAACTTTATTCATAGTGCCAAGAAAACCTCCTATTTGCAAAAAAAAAGTTAAAAAGCGGTTGATATATATAAATAGTTGTGTATATCTATCAATATAATATAAAACCTTACGATGTGCCCTTGGAACTCATAAGCTGCTGCACTAAATTTTTATTAGAGTTTGGTATTAAGCAAATTTGTGAATTGTTTTTGAAATTCTGTTTAATGATAGAAATATTTTATTTATCGAATAAGTACAACGATTAAGCATTAGAAAGAGTAGATCATAGCATTTCAGAAGTCGAAATTTAATAAACAACGACATTAGTTAAAAGCAATTAGAGTACACAAACTCAACCAGAATAAAAAAAAATAGTCTTTTATATTGTACCGTGTGCTCGGTTCTTAGGATTCGATTTGACTCGGTAATATTTAAAACGTTTCGATTAGGTTCAATTTAGCTAGTAGACGTTTTAAACTGTTGTCGTTAATTGCCAAAGTAATTCATAAGATTTTTAATGTACCTGAAATTCCAAAAATGCTGATGGAAGTCTAAAAAATTAGGTTAAGCTTCTTCAAAATATTTACATAATTTTTCAGATATATATAGCTATATCTTCTATATTTTCAGGAATAAAAGCTATTTTAAACCCATTTCAAGAAAGTTAAGAAAAAGTATTCAGTACTTCGGTCAGCCGAAGCAGATATATTATGCAAACCTATATATAATACATTATATGATGATGATTATTTCATGAGATAGTTATCTCGGATTTCTTTAAGTTTTTGAGAGGCATGCTAGTGAGACTTTTCACATCAATCATTCAGAAAAGCAACAATCATATCTAAAACCCATAAAATTTCGTGTCTTAATTTTAAAATATTAAATGATTTTACAAAAAGGTTATTGAAAGTATAATAATAATAATAATGAAATACACAAAAGTTTCAAAAATGCAAACGTAGTTGATATCGAAAAAATAATGTAGTCTAAGGCATCATTTATATATATATATATATATATATATATATATATATATATATATATAAATATATGAATATTTATTAATTATAAAACGACCGACTGAAATTATTGTTAAACGTTTGATATATATATATATATATATATATATATATATATATATATATATATATATATATATATATATATATATATATATATATATATATATATATATATATGTTAATATATTGAATGATATATATATACAACCCATTCAAAGTTTCTATACCCTAATCAATCAGAATTTTGCGACTTAATATATACAAACAATCCTAAAAGAATTAATTATATAGGGCCATTTACAAAATTTACGATTCTAACAATGGGTCTCAAATAAACAGCAAAAAATTCATGGAAAGTGAAATGAAATCAAAATGAAGGATAAAAAGTAAATACATTTAGATAAAGCTATTATTTACTTTTATAAAATAGCAAACTAGTGTTTGTCAGTTTAACTTAGTAAACGCTGGAAGCCTATATCTATATTCTGATGCTCGTGAATATCTAAATGAAAACTAAATCCAAGACTAGTTCGAAAATAAATGAGTAAAAAGAAAAACGAACTAATAATTATTATCCTAGCGATTATGATACTAATAAATAAATATATTCAGGCATTTTAATAATGATACTTAAGACCCTCGTTCTACATAGGCGCCCATGCATATATGTATATACAATGGTACATATGCATGCAAAATGCGCTGTACTGCATTACATTTCATTCGATTATACTATACGGCATTATACTGTATTGCATTTTAATATGTTGTGTTGTATTCCCTGTTGAATTGTATTTTAATATATATAGACAGTGTTAATTTCCAATAAAGAGTTTTTAAATGCAACGAATTCTTCTGCTTTTCTATTGTTCCTTTATTAGCTATTGCAGCCTTGTTTGTAAAAAGGTTTGTTATTTTTTTTTTTTTTAAGTTTGGGTTTGGTGCCTTGTCGAAGATGGACAATCGAAAACAATGTCAAAATTGGTTAGCAAGACTTCGTTCCGGCAATTTTGATCCTGAGGCGACACGTCCTGAAAGACCCCTTGAAGCCGATGTGGATAAAATAAAGTTAATGGTCAAAGAAATTATATTGACGTTTAATAAGCGGCATTGTTTCTGGTGTAGTGAAGTAGGTTATTTACAACAATGTAAAGTGAAAGAGATCATGGTCTAAAAACGATGACCAGCTCAAACCACTTCAAATGCTGATGTTCATAAAAATAAGGTTATTTTGTCTGTTTGGTGGTATTTCAAGGGGATCGTTTATCTTTAGCTTTTGGCAGACAACATCATAATTCATTCTAAAGTTTATTGTTTAATAAAATAAAGTTTTATGATAATCGTCAGTTCGACTCTAAATCTAAACATATGTTTAAAATTCACGGCTGAATTGAAGTCAACTTTTTATTTAAAACAAGTAAATAGGCTATAGTCGAGACTGCTCGACTAGGAGATACCCTGAACCCTCCCAGCTGATGTTCTAATCATTCTGCAATTCTTTTATGCACACATACATACACATGCATCCACACGCACGCATAAGCCCGCGCTCTGCTAACTGCGCAGTAAGCAGCGAATGCGCTTGGTCTCCGCTGCAGTATGGGCAATATTATGAGAATTTATTTATTGAATTTCGTTTTTAGACGTACAATCTTAATGAAACTTTCATAACATAATCATAATGTGATCTGTGTACATTCCAAAGCACAGTCTCTAGTAATTGATATACGTTTTTTACAAATAGGGGGCGAAGGGGGCGTGTTATCCAAAATCTGTAAATTGTAGTAAATTGTAAGTTCTCTATGTTCAATATTGTTCAAATTAGACTGAAAAAACGTCCCTGGGATCTGCGATGATTCCTTCTGCCTGTTACATACTTTTCACAAAATCATTATACCCTGATTTCCCATTTTCAATGGGTTCAGGGTATAACAAGTAAGAAGGCTCTAGACGAGACTGCTCGACTAGGAGATACCCACATACATAGACACTCATAGGCGAGCACGCATAAACACACATGGGCTGCAGTGTGGGCTTACTATGGGAACTTAAGCTCAAGTTTCTAGTATTTGAAATACGCCTTTTACAAACTTATTGGTAGGGGGTGAATATAGGGGTGGGGGGTGAAATTTAACAAAAATCGAAATTCTATAACGTACATATGAATATACAATTTAAAATTTGGAGACTCTAGCTCTAAAGATGTAGGAGATATCATTTTATAACTGCATTTTGATAAGGTTTTTTATCGATAAAAAATAACGAGATGAGTTATCGATTTTTGGTGATATACTCGATATCCGCGTGCTATATACGGACATTTAAAAAAAAGTTGAAGTCTCTAGCTATTATATCTTCCGAAATCGACGCGTTCAAACATTCGGACAGACGGACGGACGGACAGACAGACGGACAGGGCTAAATCGACTGAGCTCGTCGCCCTGATCAAGAATATATATACTTTGTGGGGTCTGTGAGTAAATAGTTTGCAAAAACAAGTGAAACAGACTTCTAGTCACGGTTCGAAAAGATGAACTGTAAATATTGGGCTCAAAATTGTCTAAATATTTATATAGTTTGTGACTTATTTATTACATCCCACCACTCCTTAGAGAAAGGAGTGAATTAGTAAATATGGCCAGGCCTAAAGCATGCAGAAAGATTTTGATGGTACATATTTGGTAAAACTCTTGGTTTGGCATTTCATGATGCTGTCATTATGTGAGGCCGCATTGTTTGAAGATCAAATGCCAAAGTATTTGGAATTTATGAAACTCCCCGTCCTGCCTTTACATGACTGATTCTGGCTTTGTTCCGGGCTCATTCTTGTACTGTTCGACGCCAATAACGAGGCGAAAGGAATTCGATTGGGGGGTGGCAGCTGGCTGTTGCACGTACTACAAATCAATACAGAAAGTGCTCATGCTTCTCGCTATCTCCCTTTTGCTTCTAGAATATTTCCTTTAATTAAAAAAGTTCCGCAATGTTTCTGAACAATTGATTCCTAAATTGACATCGTTGACATTTTAATGCGTTTAGGTTTATCCGCACTACCTATTAACATACATATCGACGGGGCTTAGCAGTCAGTTTGACCTTAATGTGTCAACACATTTTTCTCAATGGAAAAAGTATATGCGAATGTGTGAAGAGGAGAGGAATGGTATCTATATTCACATATTTTCTTATGAATTTAGAACAGATTAAAAGGTAGTTTTAAGTTGTAAGTATACGAGGGAAGACAATACATATATGACTTAAAATTAGATATAAGTCATACATAGTTACATAAACTGCACATGATGGAAGAGAATGCTTAACTGCTGGGTATATACAAGAAGCAAATAATGTTTCGAATAGCAGTCTGCGCATTATTTTATTTTATTACATGTTTTTGTACCCTGAACCCATTGAAAATAGTAAATCAGGGTATAATGGTTAAATGTATGTAACAAACAGAAGGAGGAATGGCGGACCCCATAAAGTATATATATTCTTGATCAGGGCGACGAGCTGAGTCGTGTCGTAGAGACTTGTGCTTTGGCAAATGCATGCATTTCAATTATATAATCACGTTCTCTAATCTTTATGAAGATAGTTCATGCACAAAGACGCGAAGAATTATTGAAATATCAGTTCTTCGAAGGATTCAGAAAATCTCCTAGTCGAGCAGCCTCGATTAGAACTTTCTTACTTGTTTTTTTTCTCTTTGTAAACCCTGCTTATAAATAATGCATCGAATACCTTTTAATTATACAAACATATCAGGTGTTCCCTCTCCAAGCACCAATAAATGGACACACACTTTGCTTTCACCCAAGTGTAAAGAGTCGTGTTTATTAGCCAAAACAAACGCAAGCAAGCCGTGTTGGTCTGTATGTGCTTGTATATTCTGGCTAAAGTTCCACTTTAATCTAATAGGAAACAGCAAGAGAATGCCCTAATGAAATGCATTGTCAAATGAAATGGTAAAATTGACGACGTCCACTCTTTCCTAAAGTGCCCAACCGCATTAAATCAGCAAACTAACCGCCACTAAATAAACACTCACACAAGCAGAGACACACACGTAAGCAGCAAATGTTGGCTGCTGCCTCGACCAGGATCTAAAGTTAAAAGCACTTGTAACAAATTGAAATCATTCATCTTACTTTTCGCATTCATTTGCACTCACATCTACACACTCCTGCACACACACTCAGGCGTACATGTGCCAAGCCCCGTCGTCCACATTAATGTGAGTATTTGAAATTCGCCTAGTCAGCCAATAGCATTAAGCAGTTGGGATTTGGGCTTTTCTTTGCACAGGTAAAACCGCCTTGTATTTACTGTTTATTTATAGAGTGGGACAAAGCCCAAAGATTCTAGGTACATACATATATACCAGCTTATCTCTACTGGAAGCGTTGTTTAAGTTTTACTCATACTGTATAAATTTTCATAATACGCAAACAGTTGCAATTTGAGGCAAGTGGAAATATCTTTTAAGTAGACTAAAGTATACCATATTCCATAAAAAAATTTTTTTCTGATTAAGGAGCTAATTGACCGAGTGATAGATTCACAAGCGACTATGTATAAATTTGTACAACATATAACAAGTAAGAAGACTCTAATCGAGACTGCTCGACTAGGAGATACCCTGAACCTTCCATGCTGATGGTCCAATCATTCTGCAGTACTTTTAAGCACGCACACATACACATGCATCCACCCGCACGCAAAGGGCCGCGCTCTGCTAACTGCGCAGTACGCAGCGACTGCGCTTGGTCTGCGCTGCAGTATGGGCAATATTATGAGAATTTATATGTTGAATAATTTCGTTTGTAGACATACAATCTTCCAGGCTTAATAGTGTTCAAATAAGGCTGAAAAAACTTATTCAATTTATCGATTATTCTCGATAAAAACGATATCGGATGAGTTATCGAAAAAAATAAGATAAACTTGTACTGCCTATAGACGAGTATGCATACCAAATTTTAGCTCTCTAGCTCTTATAACTTATGGGGTCTGCCACGCCTCCTTCTGCTTGTTACATACTTTTCACAAAACCATTATACCCTGATTTCCCATTTTCAATGGGTTCAGGGTATGAAAAGTCTTAACGATTTAAATGAGTAAAAACTTCAGTTCATTTAATTTCCAGTTCTGATATGTCTTTAAAACAACAACGGCTATTAAGCCACTCTTTTTACAATTCATATAATATATACGTATATATCAAAAATGAAAATTACAGGCTATTTTTTGTTGTATGCCACGCCGCTAAAAAGGCGTAACAATGGTTTTTGGAGCATCGATAGAGGAGGTTACCAGTAACTCAACTAAATTTGAAGCATCTAGCTCTTTCGGGAATGAGTAAAAAAAACAAGAAAGAGTGCTCTAGTCGAAACTACTGGACTAGGAGATACCCTGAACCCTGCAAGCTGATACTCTACACATTCTGCACTTCTTGTATGCACACATACATACCACATGCATCCCCACGCACACACAAGCACGCGATCCGCTAACTGCGCAGTAAGCAACGACTGCGCTCGGGCTGCGCTACAGTGTGGGCATTAATGTGAGAATTTATTTGTTGAATAATTTCTTTTGTGGTAGGACTATCTTCATGAAACTTTAGAAACGTATTCATATTTATTCATATTTAAATGTGTGTACATTCCAAAGCACAAGTCCCTAATATATGTATATATATACATGATGAATATGAAGTCTCCAGGACTAATAGTATTCAATTTAGGCTAAAAAAACGAAATCAATTTATCGATTATTCTCGATAAAAAGAAATCGGATGAGTTATCGAAAAGTACGATAAACTCGTAGGCTATAAAAAATCGATATACAATTTTTCATATTCTTGACTCGGTTTTTCGAAATACGAATTCTAGCTACACATTCCAGTTTCTACACTCGAAATTAATGAATGAGTACATGTACATGTATGTACATATGATAAACTGAACGCACTCGAGCGAAAACATTAAATTATCATATATTAATATTTAAACAGAATCCAAAAAAAGCAAGTAAGAATGTTGCAGTCAAGCGTTACCGACTGCGGAATACTCATTCACATCCCATCAGCTATTAGTAGGTAAGTTTAGTTCTAATACTGTAGAAAATGCAGTTTTTTGCCTACTGGGCGTAGACGCCTTATTTTTTGCCAGTTTTTACGTTCCAAAAATGTGAACATTACAGGGTATTTTTCGATATGCCACTCCCCTAAAAAGGCAAACAATTATTTTTGGGGCATCGATAGAAGAGGTTACCAGTAACTCAACTATCCAACTTTGAAGCTTCTAGCTGTTATACTTTAGGAGATATAAAATGTTGCGGTTTGCCACGCCCCTTTTGGGCGGAGATATATCCACCACAGCTAGTTGGACTTGGGTGGTCAACCCGCATATATATACCTGATTTCAGGTCTCTAGCATTAATAATGCCTGAAATATAGCCAAATTTGAAAAATCACTATATCTTCAGGTCCGATTTGCCACGCCCCTAGTAGGCGTAGATATATATATATATTTTTCATCAGTCTTTATAGAAACATAACATTAGCTCACGTACAAAATTTTAACGTTCTAGCTTTAAAACTCTAGGAGATACAGTTTAATCCGATTTGCCACGCCCCCAATGGGCGTAGATATATCCACCATAGCTTTTTGGACTTGGGTGGTCAACGCGGATCTACATACCATTTCAGCTCTCTAACTCTTCAACTAACATGATTTCTGGTATATCGGAAAATGCATTTTCCGATTTGCCACGCCCCTAAAGGGCGGATCGGGAAAATGTATAAATCGGACATATACACGAGTATGCGTTCCAAATTTCAAGTCTCTACGTTCAATAGCGCCGAAATGAACTGCGTTCATACGCACAGACGGACGGACATTGCACAAAACCAATATACTAATTCACTTCATGAATGAGTATAAAAATACGTATTGTACACATATATTTGTATTTATATACATCTTCGTATAGAAAATAAATAAAACAAGTAAGAAGGCTCTAGTCGAGACTGCTCGACTAAGAGATACCCTGAACCATCCAAGCTGATATTCTAATCATTCTGCACTTATTTTGCGCACACATATGTACATACATACACATGCATTCACACGCATTCACGCAGGCATAAGCGCGAACTCTCCTAACTGCACAGTAAGCAGCGACTGCACTTGGGCTGCAGTGTGGACAATATTATGAGAATTTACTTGTTGAATAATTTCGCTTGTAGTAGGACTATCTTCATGACACTTTCAGAACGTAATTATATGGCTGAAATGTATGTACTTTCCGAAGCACAACTCTCTAGTACTTAGATAAGTTTCACTCGTCGTCCTGATCAAGAATAGATATACTTTATGGGGTCTGCGATGATTCCATCTGCCTGTTACATACTTTTCCCAAACCATTATACCCTGATTTCCCATTTTCAATGGGCTCAGGGTATAAAAAGAATAAGAAAAAAATTTTAGAAGTGAACTTCAATTTTTCGCTCAATCGAGTTGTCTGCTGCAGTCACCGCAAGCGCTTTCGAGTGGAAGAGGCTATTAAAACTGGCCAAGAACTGTCAGAGTGAAGTAGAAGAGAAGTCAACTCGCCATTCAACTAAAAATTGCATTGATGAAGCGGTAGATGGGGAAAAGTAAATATATAAGAAGAAGAAACTTCACACAAAGATAGCATAGACTTCGCAATCGGCTTATACGTATTGACTCATAAGCTCTTTACTTATACAGCTAATCACTCTCAAGTCCCTCTTCATATTCCTCTATCTCAAGCTCTCTCTCTCTCTCTCTCTATCTCTCTCTCTCTCTCTCTCTCTCTCTCTATCTATCTATATCTATATCTCTTTCTCTCTTTCTCTATCACTGCTACCTTTGTCTCTCAGAGGCTTCACTGACAGCTATGAGTAGAATCAAGTTGATCTTTTCAAAGGCACTTTCAGTGCGATTGAGTTGTCAGCGGGAAGAACACGTCGCAGCGCTCTATTTAAACTCTTGTTATTGAATAAATTTGCTTGTAAATTTAATTTAAATTATAATTTCAAAATGGAAATCCTCCTGATTTTAATGCTGCTGCAAAAGTTAATTTATATCTACGCGCAAGGTGAGTAAAGACAATGGCCGCACAGAGAGCGGCATTAAGACAATACACGACAAGAATGACATAAACAAAAAAAAAAAAAAAAAAAAAAAAAATATATATATATATATATATATATATATATATATATATATATATATATATATATTAAAAAATAAAACAAGAATTAATCAACTGGTTATCAGCTGTGAACTCGACCCAATGAAATCTTCTTTGAAATATTCGACATTGTCATTTTTCATTTATATTTGATTGTGTGCTTAATTCATATTTAATTTTATTGCTCTTTCCTCTCCAGAAACCTTCGGATATTGTACAACGCCACTGATCAAAGTGGCACCTGTATTAATCTCAGGGATTGCACCTATCTATTCGAACTTATCCAGAGAAGGACTTTATCGCCGTCTGAACGCAACCTCCTACAAAATAGCCAATGCGGCTATCGTAATGGCCAGGTGTTGGTGAGTATGAATCAATCGGTAATCGGTGGATCTGAGTAACTCGCTCGACTAAATGTGAATAAGGGATTTTCATACAAAATGAATATAGTGAAAGCAGAAAGAGTCTAACTTTCTGCAGTGATTATTTGTTGTTAAAAAGCAAGCGTTTTTATAAACTATTATTACCCCATCTACAATGAAGAGTTGTGGGATTCAGACTAGTGAAGTTTTACTGTACATTTAAAATTCTTTGTAGATTTGCTGCGCAAATAGTCGCCAACTAAGCCAACAGCCAATTTGGGGCCAACCGCAACCACAACCCCAGCCCCAGCCCCAGCCGCAACCAAGCATGCCCACTAGGCGCTCTGGGCTTCTACCCCAGGCTCCAAATTGTGGCGACAACTTCGCCGATCGGGTGGTAGGGGGAATTAATACTGCCATTAATGAATTCACCTGGTTGGCTCTCATCGAGTATACAAAACGTAAGTGGAACGTCGTCCAGCCGGAACTGTACTGAGTTACTGAGTATGCTTTCGCAGCCAACAATGATATTGGACACCACTGTGGGGGATCACTGATCAACAACCGTTATGTGCTAACAGCGGCACATTGCGTTTCCGCCATACCACGCGATTGGCGGCTGACGGGCGTCCGTCTAGGCGATTGGGACACCACATCCAATCCAGACTGTATCACCGGACGTAATGGCAAAACGAACTGCAATGATCCGTATGTGGATGTGGGTGTATCAGAGAGAATACCGCATCCTCAGTACCCCGGAAATACGCGCGATCAGTTGCATGATATTGCGCTGCTGCGTTTGAGTCGGGAAGTTGCCTTCACAAATTTCATTTCGCCAGTTTGTCTGCCGATACTACCGGAGCAAAGGAATACGATTTTCCTGGGGCGTAAAATGTTTGTCGCTGGCTGGGGTCGTACCGAAACGAATAGCACTTCGAATATCAAGCTTAAGGCTGAACTGCAACCTGTACCTACAGAGGACTGTAATCGCCGATATCAGACCCAGCGACGTACTCTGACTTCGAATCAAATGTGCGCTGGTGGAGTGGAGGGCATTGATTCTTGCCGAGGTGACTCCGGCGGACCATTAGGTAACATTTATCATCATCGACATAAATACAATACTATCTTTCAGTGTTTCCCTATTTTAGTCATGGAGGAGTCCAATAACGGTTACAGCAATTTTTATCTGACTGGCGTTGTCTCCTATGGACCCACTCCTTGCGGTCTTGCCGGCTGGCCAGGCGTATACACACTTGTATCCGCCTACATTGATTGGATTGAGGCTACGATAAGAGCATAGAGCAATACAACGAACAATACATGCTTTATATTTTATGAACCGATTGTTAATAAACTTTCCGTAAATAGTATAATATCAGCGCTATAGCTTTTAACTTAGAATTAAACATTTAAGAAAGCTGTCGAGACAGCTCGACTAGGAAATCCCCTGAACACTTCGGAGAACTGATATTTCAATATTTCTTCGCGCCATTATACCCTGATCTCCCATTGAAAATGGGTTCAGGCTATAAAAAGAAAACTTTAGAAAAATAATTTGTTCAGATTTTAGATTCAAATATTTTTGACAAGGGTTGTTTCTGTTTCACTTATTAGGGTTTGATTTCGTTTTACGTCGGCGGTTATTCAGCAAGAATATCGATTTATCTTATCTCGTCTCTAACTCTCATCATTATGTGTCTTATTCGGCGCTGATAGTTTATTTCTTTAATATTGTAGTTAATAATTAATACGTCAGTGGAAACTTCCATTTAAAATTATATAAAATTAAACAAAACCTCGCCTAATTCGTGCTTTCTAAATCTATGGAGACTTAACTGAACAATGGCCCAATTATCAAAAACTATCGATATTAGCAGCAACTGGTGTTGCGTTAACATTCGGCGCATGTTGAGTTTACATACAATAGAATTATCAATTAATCGATATTTTTACAAATAATAGTCTAAGGTTACTTATCCGTGCTAAACAAATAAGATGTTGAAAAACCTATGTACAACACAATTATATCTGCTAAGAACTGCAAACAATTTGAAGCAACAAGTGCGGGTAAGCTGTCTGATGTCTTATAGAGTTACTGCAATTCGAATAATATATCCCAACATCTACAGACCACGTTCGTCTTGAAGCGCAAATATGAACCGCTGTTACACAAGACGAACGAGAAACCTCGTCGCCTGCGCTCCAAACACTTCATCTATGAGCTTGTGGAGGATACACAAGTAAAGAAACGTCCTAATATGGAAGTGGTGCTAAAAACCTTCGTAGAGGGTGTTGGCGACAAGGGCGATGTGGTCTCAATGAAGCCACATTTCGTGTACAACAAGTTGCTGTTGCCCGGTTTAGCGACCTATAAAACACCTGAAAACATTGTAAAATATTCGAAGACGGAGGCCGAAAAGTCAACTGTGCAGCATAGTTCGGCATATGCACAGCGCACAGTCAACATGCTAGAGTCTATTGTGCTGGCGGTGATAATGAACAAGGATGAACCCTGGGTGCTAGAACCATGGCACATTAAAGCTTCCTTACGCAAGGCTGGCTTTCACTGCAAGGAGGAATGCATAAAACTGCCCATAGAGCGCATTGAGGGACCCGACCTCAGAAAGGAGAATAAGGAATTCAGCTGCATCATAACAATTAACAAACTGGAACAGGCCACACTCAAGTGTCGCATTCATCACTGGAGCACCGATCCGAGCGAACGCCTGCCCTATGTCCTCGAAC
This sequence comes from Drosophila mulleri, assembly GCA_035047565.1. Classification (NCBI taxonomy): domain Eukaryota; kingdom Metazoa; phylum Arthropoda; class Insecta; order Diptera; family Drosophilidae; genus Drosophila; species Drosophila mulleri. Next base: position 87,261 of record JAWNPK010000170.1, read on the forward strand.
ACTGGAAGCTGCCGGCAGAGCCGCTGCTCGAATCAAGCCAAAAGCCATTTGTTGAATGAATACATGTTATATATACATATATATGTCATATAGCTTATCCTATAAATCTGCTTTATTTTAAATCAACATTCAATCGCACGAAAAGTGGATTTGATAAATTTATAAGAAAATAATGTGAGCACATTTGTTATATATATCCATGAAGTATGCATTCATAACTGAACGATCTGCTGATATTAATTGATAATCATAGTAATATCTAATGCTATATTTAGGTGCTTAATTTCTTCATTAAGCTGCCTTAGTGTACAGCCTTGAGCTCCACATCGAAGACGAGCGTCGAGTTTGGCGGAATAGTGGGCGGGTGGCCGCGTGCACCATATGCCATGTGGGCTGGGCAAGTAATGCGACGTTTACCGCCCACCTTCATACCACTAACGCCCACATCCCAGCCTTTAATCACTTCTCCCGCGCCTAAAGCGAACTTAAATCCATTTCCTTTCTGCATGCTGTCGAATGTTTTGTTGTTGGATTTAAGGCGTCCAACGTAGTAAACGGACACGCGTTTTCCCTGTTTGGCCTCCGGCCCGTTTCCTGCCTGTAAATCCAAGACTTTAACGCCACCCGCTATGGTGCGCTCCCCACCAGGCGCAGTAGCAGCAGCGGTAGTTGGTTTACCCTCCTTTGTCTTGACCTGCACTTTCTTCGCCTCAGGTGCAGCTACAACTTTGATTTCCTTCTTTGATTTTTGCTGTTGCTGCTGCTGCTTCTCCTGTTTTTTGGCGACACCATTTTGTTCCTTAACTGGCTTCTTTGCAGTCTCATTTATTTTGGCTTTTTTTGCCTTGGGAGCTGCGTTATCTTCCTCCTCATCCTCTTCATCAGAGTTATCCTCGTCAGAGTCATCCTCTTCGTCGTCTTCATCACCAGATTCATCCTCGAGCAATGATGAATACTCAGCAGCGAGCTTGCTATCTTCCACATCATCGTCATCGTCCTCGTCTTCTTCCTCCTCGCCACCATCTTCATCAGATTGAATGTCATCGGCACCCGCTTTAGCCTTTTGACCTTTCTTCAAAGCGTTCACAACATTTTCATATTCCTCTTCGTCCTCAAATTCATCATCAGATTCATCAGTATCATGCAAGTACCCAATCAATGAAACCAAAGCATTTCCTTAAAAATATTACAATATAAATATGTATATATACGTAGTATATAAATTTATGTATATACATATGTATATTAAATCAAGCCTCACCAGTTGTTTGAAACATAATCTTGTCGCCCTTGCAGAAGTTCAAATCGAGTGTCATTTGGGGCAAGCTTTTAGATAAAGTTGCAACAATGAACTTGGTTTTGTCTGCGGTAATGTAAACCTTAGCAGAGTCGCCCTCATCAAGTGCTACGCCCGAAATATGGAACGATTTCACAATGGTTTGTGTGTACTTCCGGTTGGGTTTCATACTCAATCCTACAAGAATATATGAAACAAACAAAAAACTAGATGTTAGATATTACAAAAAAATAAAATAAAATGCAAGGCACTAAAAAACCACGCTGTGACGGCCGCCAAGCACGTGGTATACGGAAAGTTACACTAGCTGCCGGACCGTCCGTCAAGTTGCACACAAGTACGCATGTGAATATTAAAACTTAATAGACTATTAAAACTTACCCCAGAACATCGACATTTTGAAGATTGTATTTGCTTTTTACCGCAAGAGAGAAATATAAAATAAAAAAAAAAACGTGCACGACAGAAGAAATCGTTCGCAGAAAAACGACTGACGCCGGTAAATTGCAAGTGCTGGAAAATATGTCATAGCATTCCGGCGCCAACGATTACTACATATCGATATTAAAAAGTTACATTCACACACATTTTGTAACGTGCAACACTGCGTGCACGCGTCTCGCTGTGATTTACGCACATAAAATTGTGTTTATGTATTTGTGACGAAAAAGTCGTTTTCAGAGAAACAGAGCGCCGTAGCCCCGCCTTTCAGTGAGATTTTATCTGTTAATTTCCGTCACTAAGTTAAGTGATGACAATAGTAAAATGACCGAAAAGATAACGCTAGCTGATGCCCTGTCCAATGTGGAGGTGCTGGATGAAATACCCCTACCCGATGAGCAGCCGTGTATTGAGGCCCAGCCATGTTCTATTATTTACAAAGCAAATTTTGATACGAATTTCGAGGATCGTAATGGTTTCGTTACAGGCATTGCCAAGTACATCGAAGAAGCGACTACACATGCAAACTTGGTAAGTTCTTGAAAATCGATCGGAATAGTATTTTAATAACTGATAAATGAATGTGATGTGACATTCACTCCAGAACGTTTTACTTGACGAGGGTCAAAAGCATGCTGTTATGCTGTATACCTGGCGCTGCTGCTCCAGAGCCATACCGCAGCCAAAATCAAACGAGCAACCAAATCGTGTGGAAATCTATGAAAAAACCGTAGAAGTTCTAGCGCCGGAAGTGAATAAGTTGCTCAACTTTATGTATTTCCAACGCAAAGCTATCGAAGCATTCTCGGGAGAAATAAAACGTCTATGTCATGCTGAGAAACGCAAGGATTTCGTATCGGAGGCATATCTCCTTACCCTCGGAAAATTTATTAATATGTTTGCCGTGCTAGACGAATTGAAGAATATGAAGTCAAGCGTGAAGAACGACTATTCGACATATAGACGCGCTGCACAGTTCCTTAAAGTAATGTCCGATTCACATACGCTTCAAGAATCACAAAATCTTTCAATGTTCTTGGCCACGCAAAACAAAATACGTGACACTGTCAAGGATACGTTGGAAAAAATCGTTGGCTATGAGGATTTGCTGTCTGACGTTGTCAACATTTGCGTGCATATGTTTGAAACGAAAATGTATTTGACGCCCGAGGAGAAGCACATGCTGGTGAAAGTCATGGGCTTTGGTTTATTTCTCATGGATAGTGACGCGTGCAATATCAACAAGCTAGATCAGAAAAAAAAAATACGTCTGGATCGCATTGATCGCATCTTCAAGAACCTAGAGGTGGTGCCTCTTTTTGGCGATATGCAAATAGCTCCATTTAACTATATAAAACGCAGCAAACATTTTGATTCTAGCAAGTGGCCTTTGTCTAGCTCCAATGCAATCAGCCCGCAGGCAGATTTGATGGTGCATTTGCCCCAGATACGCGAGGACCATGTGAAATACATATCCGAGCTGGCACGATACACAAATGAGGTAACCACCACCGTCAAAGAAAATCCTACGGATTCTGAGAATCGGATTACGGCCGATCTGGCATTGCGCGGTCTGCAGCTGCTATCCGAGTGGACCAGCGTTGTCACTGAGCTCTACTCGTGGAAGTTGCTGCATCCCACTGATCATCATCAGAACAAAGATTGTCCCGTGGAAGCGGAGGAATATGAGCGTGCCACTCGCTACAATTACACATCCGAAGAGAAGTTTGCACTGATTGAGGTAATTGCCATGATCAAAGGACTGCAGGTTCTAATGGCACGCATTGAAACAGTACTCTGCGAGGCAATCAGACGCAATATCTATGCTGAGCTGCAGGACTTTGTGCAGCTAACACTACGCGAACCTCTTCGCAAGGCAGTCAAAAACAAAAAGGATTTGATCCGGAGCATTATTATGTCGGTGCGTGAAACTTCCGCCGATTGGCAAAAGGGCTATGAGCCCACTGATGATCCAGTATCCAAGGGCAAGAAGGATCCCGATGGTGGCTTTCGTATACATGTGCCCCGCTTGAATGTGGGGCCCTCGTCCACGCAACTGTACATGGTGCGCACAATGCTTGAGTCCCTGATTGCTGACAAAAGCGGCGGAAAGCGTACCCTACGCAAAGATATTGATGGCAACTATTTAATGCAAATTGATACTTTTCATAAGACTTCTTTTTATTGGAGTTACTTGCTAAATCTGAGCGATACACTGCAAAAGTGCTGCGACCTGTCCCAATTGTGGTATCGCGAATTCTACTTGGAAATGACTATGGGCCGCAAAGTAAACAAGTGCATGGTGCGGCATCAACACAATGAAGAGTGCAAAGATTTAATTACAATGGAGAAACGTATTCAGTTTCCTATTGAAATGTCCATGCCATGGATATTGACCGATCACATACTCCAAACCAAGGAGCCATCAATGATGGAGTAAGTTTCTGTCCATTCAACCGTATAGTTTTATTTGAATTATATTAATCAATTATATTATGTTATTGTTTAGGTTTGTGCTGTATCCGTTGGACTTGTACAACGATTCAGCACATTATGCTCTTACAGTCTTCCGCAAGCAATTTCTATATGACGAGGTGGAGGCCGAAGTCAATTTGTGCTTTGATCAGTTTGTATATAAACTAAGTGAACAAATATTTGCACACTACAAGCAGCTGGCTGGGAGGTGAGTTTAATATATGTACTTAGATGATTAGCACCCTTCAAGCCTTTAAGTCCATACTTGTACCTCTGTGATCGTATTTTGGTTATAGCATTTTCTTAGATAAACGTTTTCGACTGGAGTGCGAAGTTTTGGGTTTCAATTTTCAATCGTATCCACGCAACAATCGCTATGAAACATTACTGAAGCAAAGGCATGTGCAGCTCTTAGGTAAAGACAACAGTATTATCCGCAAAAAAAAAAAAAAATTAAATACTTTTTGCCGCTTACCAGGTCGTTCCATTGATCTAAACAAACTAATTACACAACGAATCAATGCAAATATGCACAAGAGTATAGAATTGGCCATCAGTCGTTTCGAGGGCAATGACATAACTGGGATAGTGGTAAGCGAAGTCTGAGAGATGCCCCACCAGAAAGTCATTGACAAATTCAACATATTATTATTATTGAAGGAACTCGAGGGACTTTTGGAAGCTAACCGCATTTGTCACAAAATGCTAAGCAAATATTTGGCTTTAGATAATTTTGAAGGCATGGTCAAGGAGGCAAATCATAATGTCTTGGCTCCGTATGGTCGCATCACTTTACATGTTTTTGTGGAATTAAATTATGACTTTCTGGTTAATTACTGTTACAATGCAGCTACGAATCGGTAAGTTCTATTCAACTACATTGTATCAGAGTTAAATAAAATTTCTATTATTTCATTTACAGCTTTATTCGTACCAAGGTCAATTTATCATCCTCGCAGGCCATACAGCGCGAAAAGCCGCCCCAGATGTCTCATTATTATCTATGGGGCTCGAAGCAGCTGAATGCTGCATATACTACACAGTACGGCCAGTATACGGGTTTTGTTGGCTCACCACATTTCCATGCTATGTGTCGTCTGTTAGGCTACCAGGGCATCGCCGTAGTTATGGACATAATACTAAAGGATATTGTTAAGCCATTGATACAAGGCTCGTTGCTGCAGTTCACTAAAACGCTGATGATTGCTATGCCCAAATCTTGCAAATTGCCTCGTTGCGAATATGGCTCGCCCGGTGTACTCAGCTATTATCAGGCACATCTTACTGACATTGTGCAATATCCGGATACCAAAACGGAGTTATTTCAATCGTTTAGGGAGTTTGGCAACTGCATAATCTTTTGCCTTTTAATCGAGCAAGCTTTGTCACAAGAGGAGGTGTGCGATCTACTCCATGCAGCACTGTTTCAAAACATCTTCCCGCGTCCCTTTTGCAAAGGTGCGCTTTAGTCTTACAATTTAATATAATTTTGTATTTATATGTTTACCACATATTTATAGAGAACGAAAAGCCGGAGGCTAAGCAAAAACGTCTGGAGGCTCAGTTTGCCAATCTGCAAATTGTGTCCAATGTGGAGAAAATTGGCACCGCCAAGGTAAGGTACATCGTTATATGAATGCTTATACTGACTATGTTTATTTTAACCTTAATATATATAATTATAATCTGCAGCAAGCCATGATAGCACGGGAAGGAGATCTGCTTACACGTGAGCGCCTTTGCTGCGGCCTGAGTATATTTGAAGTCATTTTAAATCGAGTAAAAAGTTATTTGGATGATCCTGTCTGGTGTGGTCCCCCCCCTGCTAATGGCATCATCCATGTTGACGAATGTTCTGAGTTTCATCGTCTCTGGTCTGCACTGCAATTTGTCTATTGTATACCAGTGCGTGGCACCGAGTACACCATCGAGGAGCTTTTTGGCGAGGGCCTCAATTGGGCTGGTTGCGTCATGATTGTACTGCTTGGTCAGCAGCGACGTTTTGAAGCGCTCGACTTTTGTTATCACATATTACGTGTGCAACGTGTCGATGGCAAGGACGAGGATGTGAAAGGCATTGTAAGTGGGCATTTCCCCAAACTGAATTACAATTTATAGTATTATCTTCCTAATGCAGCAATTGAAGCGAATGGTCGATCGGATAAGACGATTTCAAGTATTAAACTCACAAATCTTTTCAATACTTAACAAATATCTGAAGGGAGGTGACGGTGAAGGCTCAAATGTGGAGCATGTGCGTTGTTTCCCGCCACCACAGCATCCATCGGTCATATCCTCATCGTCACACTATCAAGATCCACAAAAGCTACGCCAGAGTATGAACAATTAATAATTATACAGTGTTTAAGCTAAACGTAGACTTGTAATATTAATATATTTAATCATTATAACGCAATTAACTACTCACACACAATATATTCGGGCTATTTAGACCGTTTTTATGCAAGCCTGATTATAAATTCGATTTTATAACAATTGTTTATTTTTATTATATTTTTTTCTCTTGGTATATCTTTCCCATGATGTTTTTTGAATTAAACAACTATCTATAGATTTATAACTATAACAATTACACGCTACTCTTTAAACATTGTAATTTCTGAGTTGAGTACTATATTAAAAAAAATCAAAAAATAATAACTGAACAAACGTAAAATAAGCCAAAGAGTAGAAAATTGGGCAATGAATTAAATTGGCTTTAACGGTAAAAAAAAGTTTAAGAAAAATCAAAATCGAATGAGTATTAAATAAAAATAAATCAGACAATTAGCCAGCGCGCATATAAATATAAATATATACAATGAACTTTATCGAATAAAATTTTCATACGTATTTCTAATAAACTTTAGAAAACTCCGTTTTTTTCAATAGCAAAAAAAGTAAGAAAGC